>JAKSZT010023082.1:7003507-7306172 GCA_026826555.1 Tolypeutes matacus | reverse complement strand
TTTATTTATTTATTCATTTATCCCCCCCCTTGCTGCTTGTGCTCGCTGGGTCAGCTAACCACGCCGTGCGGGCGGGCTTGCCTTCACCAGGAGGCCCCGGGAACCAAACCCGGGGCCTCCCATATGGTAAACGGGAGCCCTACTGATTGAGCCACAGCCGCTTCCCCTACACAGTTATTTTTAAAAGAACTTGTGGGTGGTGGTTGGGGGAATAGAGTATCTATCTGGAAACCTGTATGGTTATGAAAATTTAAGAGTGGAAAGAGTATGTTTTTGTACTCTTTCCCTTTATATTGATCAGTAGGCAAGATTAGGAGAATGAAAAAGGGGTGGTAACACACTCAGTATTAGTAACTGCAAGAAGCCATTGCCACTGGTCAACCTAAGATGGTGACATGAATGTTCCAGGGTTCTGTTTTCCCACAGAATCTTTGAACAACTAGCAGAAACTGGTGGAATCCTCCTTCTCAGATCTCTGGAAAACTGTTAAAGGGTTGCAGAAATTGGGCTAGCACTAAATCAAGAAAACACAACTTTAAAATGGTAGGAAAAGCTTGTGGAGCCCTTGCCAGCTCCCCCACCCCCAAATTCTCCCTGACTCAGTTTGGAGCCAGCCTGTGTTCTTGGTGTAAGATCCTGGCCTCATTCCAGAGGGAATAGAGTAACGCCTATCCTCATACTGGTGTGCATGTATGTGTTTGCCAAGCAATCTGGTGGCAGCCTGAAGGGCTGAACCAGGACTCTCATCTCTGGCTCACCATCACAGAAGTTGCACTGTATGCAGAAGCAGTTTTCAGACAGTTAAATCAATGTAAGAAATAATCAAATCTAAGTAGCCTGGATAAAAGGAGTACTGGCTTTCCGACATAAAATAGAACACCTGGAAGCCAGGAGGGGGGGTGGGGGGAATCTATTTCATAGGGAGAAGAGTGAACATTCAAATCCATATAAATGGAGGAATTCCTAAGTCCACTAGTGGATGTTCAGAAAAGTCCATAGAGGACCCTATACTTTTGCCTTGGTCATATTTTCTTAGTAGGAGGGTTAAATTCTGAAGGAAAGCACCAATTAACATAGAACCAATTTGCAAAAACTGTGAAAGGTGTTTGTTGCATTGGTTTGTTTTTGCTAGCTCCTGGCCCTCAAGGAAATCTCTGCCATGTCACTAACCAGATTAAAACTTAATGAATAATCAGAGACTAAATTCCAGAGTTAACACATTAAAATATTAAAATGTACAATGTGCAACTGTATATTGGCACACGGAAAACAAATAAAGAAACAGGAAATGATGGCCCATCTAAGAGAACAAGATAAAATGTCAAAAACTATCAATGAAGAAAACCACATTTGGACGTATACCTAAAAAAAAAGATCTTAAATACGTTCAAATAAGTAAAGAAAACACGGAAAATGAACTAAAGGATATCAGGAAAATAATATATATTATATATATGTATATATTATATATATATATACACAAAATGAGACTCTCAATAAAGAGAAATTATTTTTTTAAAAAAGGAACCAATCAGAAATATTGGAGATGAAGGCCAGAATAATGGAAATTAAAAATTCTCTAGAGAAGTTTCAACAGCAGATTGGAGCTGGCCGAAGAAAGACTCAGTGAACTCAAAGATAAGACAATTGAAATAATTCAGGTGAAGGAACAGAAAGAATAAAGAATGAAGAAAAATTAACAGAGACTTAGAGACTTCTGAGACACCATCAAGCATACCTATTGTGGCAGTTTGAGATTATGAGTTCCAAAAAAAGAGAGAAAGATTATATTTATAAACTAATTTGTTCATCTGGGTGTGATACCCTTTGAATGCATTAGATTCAGCTGACATGTCTTGATTAAATTACCGGTTAAGATTAGGCCTTTGATTAGACAATGTCAGTAGGGAGCCCTGGGGAATTATAAGCCATTCACCTGATAGTTTTCAGCTGAAGAGAACAGAGCAGCTGAGCAGCTGGTAAGGCCTGGAAAGAAACGAGCCCTATGCCAGACTGATATAGGAAGCCCTGAGAGACGAGCCCCATGCCAGCCTACAGCTGAGAGCACAAGAAGCTGGGTCCATGGAGCCTTAAGAAGAAACTAGGAGAGATCAGACAGAGGTTGCCCACCATCCTGCTTCAACACATGGCAACTGACTTTGGTGAGAAAGCAGCCTTGAGTTGGACTCTTTCGGGCTGTGTAACTTTAAGCTTTTGCCCCAAATAAATACCCTTTATAAAGGCCAACAAATATCTGGTACTTTGCATCAGCACCCCCTTTGGCTGACTAATACACCAATATTCACACTATGGGAATCCCAGATGGAGAAGAATGAGAGAAAGAGGCAGAAGGAATATTTGAAGAAATAATGGCAGAAAACTTCCCAAATTTAACAAAAGATATGAATATACACATTTAAGAAAGCTAATGAACCCCAAACAGGATTAAGTCAAATAGATTCATGCCCAGACACATTATAATCAAACTGTCGAATGCCAAAGATAAAGAGAGAATCCTGAAAACTATAAGAGAAAAGCAATGTGTCATGTACAAAGGAGTGCCAATAAGATTAAGTACCAATTTCACTTTAGTAACCACGGAGGCAAAAAGGCAGTGGGATGAGATATTAAAGTATGGAAAGTAAACAATTGCCTACGAAGAATTTTATATCCCTTGATACTGTCTTTTAAAAATAATGGTAAGATTAAGACATTCCCAGATAAACAAAAGCTGAGGGAGTTCATCACCACTAGACCTTCCCTATAAGCAATGCTACAGGGAGTTTTTCAGATATAAAGGAAATGATACTAGACAGGAGATCAAAGTGGCAGGAAAAAAAAAAAACAACAGTTCTCTAGTAAAACTGACTACATGGATAATTATAAATGTCAGTATTATTGGATTCTATTTTTTTCTGTGTAACTACCCTTCTTTTTACTTAAGGGATCTAAAATGCAAATGAATAAAAAGTAACAATTGATCTATGGTTTTGGACACACCATGTATAAAGATATAATTTGTGACAAGGACAACAAAAATCTAGAATGACAGAGGATATAGGAATACAGTTTGAGGATGCCATTGAAGTTAAGTTGGTATCAATCAAATGAGATTGTTAAAGATTTAGGATGTTAAATTTAAGCCCAATGGTAACCACAAAGAGAATATCTGAAGAACATGCACAGAAGGAAATGGTAAGGACTCAAAATGGTTCACCAGAAAAGATCAAATAAATATGAAAGTAGGTCATAATGGAAGAATTGAGGAACACAAAACATATACAACATACAAAAACTAAATTACAAGATGGCAGAAGAAAGAATTATCGGTAGTTAGTTTAAATGTAAATGGATTAAACTCTCTGGTGAAAAGGTGGAGATTGGCAGAATGGATAAAAAAGCATGACCCAATTATAGTCTCTTTACGTGAGACTCACCTTAAATTCAAATCCATAGGTAGGTGAAATGAAAGGATGGAAAAACATATGCCATGCAAATAGTAACCAAAGGAGAGCTGGAGTAGCTATACTAATATCAGATAAAATATATTTTAAGTCAAAAACTGTTACAAGGGACAAAGAAGCAGAGAAATATATGGTTCTACATTTATAGTAGGAGACTTCAATATACCACTTTCAATAATGGATTGAACATCTAGACAGAAGATCAATAAAGAAATACAAGACTTGAATGATTCTATATATAGCCTAACAGATATATATAGAACACTTCCTGCAACAGTAGCATACACACTCTTCTCTAGTGTATATGTATCGTCTTGTAGAGTAAAATATATGTTAGGTCATAAAACAAGTCTCAATAAATTTAAAAATATTGAAATCATACAAAGTATCTTCTCTGAACACAATGTAATGAAGATAGAAATCAATAACAGAGAGAGAACTGGAAAATTAAAAAAATATGTGGAAATTAAACAACACACTATTAAACAACCAATGGGTCAAAGAAGAAATCACAAGGGAAATTATGAAATATCTTGAGGTGAATGAAAAAGAAAACACAACATACGAAAACTTATGAGATGAAGAAAGGCAGTGCTGAGAGGTAAATTTATAGCTCTAAATGCTTATTTAGTAAAGAAGAATGATCTCAAATCAGTGACCTAACCTCATACCTGGGGGAATGAGAAAAAGCAGAGCAAACTATATCCAATGTGAACAGAATGCAGGAAATAACAAAGATTAGAGCAGAGATAAATGGAGAACAATAAAATCAATGAAACAAAACTTTGGGATTTTGAAAAGATAATACAATCAGCAAACCTCTAGCTAGATTCACATAGAAAAAAAGGAGAGAGGATGCAAATATCTAAAATCAGAAATGAAAGGGGGCATTACTACTATCCCAGAAATAAAGAAGATTATAAGAAGATACTATGAACAATTGTATGCCAACAAATAGATAACGTACATGAAATGGACAAATTCCTAGAAACACACAAACAACCTACACTGACCTAAGAAGAAATAGAAGATCCAAAGAGACCAATACCAAGTAAAAAGATTGAATCAATAACCTAATACTTCCCAACAGAGTAAAGCCCAGGTCCAGATAGCTTTGCTGGTGAATTTTACCAGACATTCAAAAAGAATTAATGTCTATCCTGCTCAAACTCTTTTATAAAATCTGAAGAGAAAGTAACCCTTCTTCTCATTCTGTGAGACCAGCATCACCCTAATACCAAAGCGAGATAAAGATATCACACACAAAAAAGAAAATTACAGACCAATATCCCTTATGACTATAGATGCAAAGATCCTCAGCAAAATACTAGCATACTGAATCCAAGGGCACATTAAAAGAATTATACACCATGATCAAGTGGTATTTACCCCTGGAATGCAAGGGTGGTTCAACATAAGAAAACCAATTAATGCAGTACACCACATTAACAGAACAATGATGTAAAGGACTTGTACATGGAAAAGTACAAAACATTCTGAATGAAATCAAAGAAGACCTAAATCAATGGAAGGGCATTCTGTGATCATGGATTGGAAGACTAAATAATGTTAAGATGTTCATTCTACCCAAAGCAATTTACAAATTCAATGTAAGACCAATCAAAATTGAAACAGCCTTCTTTGCAGAAATGGAAAAGCCAATCATCAAATTCATATGGAAGAGTAAGGGGCCCCAAATATCCAAAACCATCTTGAAAGAAGTTGGTAAATTTACACTCCTAATTTTAAAACTTATTACAAAGCAAGAAATCAAATCAGTTTGGTATTGGGACAAGGGCAGAGTTATAGACCAGTGGAATCTAATTGAGAGTTCATAAACAAACCCTCATATCTAAAGCCAAGTCCACTCAATGGGGAAAAAATAGTCTCTTCAACCATTGATGCTGGGAAAACTGATTTTCCCCATGCAAAAGAATTAAAGTGGATTCATTTCCTAAAACCATATACAAATATTACCTCAAAATGGATGAAATGCCTAAATATAAGAACTACAGCTATAAAAAACCTAGATGAAAGCATAGGGGAAAACCATCAGACCTTTGTTTCTTAGACTTTACACCAAAAGCATGAGCAACACAAGGATAGATAAATGGGATTTCATCAAAATTAAAAACTTTTGTGCATCAAAGAACATTATTAAGAATGTGAAAAGACAATATAGAATGGAAGAAAATATTTGTAAACCATATATATCACAAGGATTTAATATCCAGAATGTATAAAGGACTGCTACAACTCAACAACAAACCCATAACAATCCAATTTAAAAACGATGATAGGCTATTAATAGACTTCTCCATCGATGATGTTCAAATGGCCAATAAATAAGCACATGAAAAGATGCTCAACATCATTAGCAGTTGTGGAAATGCAACTCTAAACCACAATGAGATGCCATTTCACACTCACTAGAATGGCTAGTATTTAAAAAATGGAAAATAAGTATTGGTGAGGATGTGGGGAGATGGGAACCCTTGTACATTGTTGGTGGGAATATACAATGTTGCATACCCTGTGGAAAAGTTTGGTGGTTCTTCAGAAAGTAAAGTATAGAATCCCCATCCAACTTGACAATCCAACTTTTTGGTATATTCACAAAAGAATTGAATGCAGGGACTAGAACAGATATTTGCACACCGATGCTCAGAGTGGCATTGTTTGTATTTGTGAAAAGTTGGAAGCAACCCATGTGTCCATCAACCGAAGAATGGATAAACAAAATGTGGTATATCCATACAGTGGAACATTACTCAGCCATAAAAAGGAAGGAAGTTCTTATGCATATTACAACATAGATGAACCTTGAAGATATCACACTGAGTGAAATAAGCCAGGCAGAAAAGCACAAATATTGTGTGATCTCACATGAAATAATTATAATAGGAAAATTTATAGTGTCAGAAATTAGCATACAGAGTACCAGGATCAGGGAAGGGGGTGGGGATTGGGGAGTTAATGCTTAATTAGTACAGTTTCTGTTTGGGTTGATGGAAAAGTTTTGGTAATGGACGGTGGTGATAGCACATTATTGCAAATGTAATTAACAACACTGAATTTTATATTTGAAAGTCAGTAAAATGGGAAATTTTAGGTTGTATATATGTTACCAGTATAACAAATACCCCCCCTCCCAATAAAAAGAAACCATTGCCACTCCTTGGCTTGAAAAGGAGAGTCTGTAGTCATAGGTAACTGGATTCTGTCACAACTAAACTGCAGCCAAGCAGAGAGGAAGCAGAGGAATAAATACTCCAAATTCTATCTTGTCCTTTCCCCTAATCTGCTGGTGCTTCTTCTGGGCTGACCCTAACCTACCTGGAAGGCAGCAGGCTAAGAGTCTTGATCCATATAATTATATCCATATAATCCTTGAAGGTCAGCATCCTGGGACACAGAGCATTGTGAGGGGCAAATGGAAAAGAATCAGCAAATTGCTTATGGCCCTAAAAATGACCTGCCAGGAATCCACAAGCAAACCATAGTACCTTTGTAGACAGGCTAACAGCCTTCACAGGATGTACTTAACACCGTGCATGGCACATAGCACTTGGATATTTGTTGGATGAACAGGATTGGGTTTTATTAGTATTATCAAGGGGGTTGAATTTATTTTGTCTGCTCACTCTTTTGAGATTTTCCTTCTCCATTTTGCTTCTCTCTCTGTTATGCCCACTACCCCGGGCTTTCCATTCCAGTGTCCTATTCGGACACTGTTCTTGAAACCTTGGTTTATTTCCCCTTTAAGACTTATTTGTTTGTTGTGTTTCTAAATCAGGTCCCCACTCTTTGCTGAGATATATATTCTTTTAAGTTGCTGGTTTCTGAATGTGTTAACTATTCTAAGTGAAGTATTTGCACATGAGTAGGGTCTTTAAGCCTTTTTGTCAAGACTCTCAGACTACTAAATAGGTCTGGGCCTTTCAGGTCTTTAACTGAAAACCAGAAGAGGAATGGAACTCTGATGATGAATAATCCCATCATTGCCCCTCTCCTTTATCTAGTCACTCCCTTCTTATCTGCTTCCACAGCCCATGCACACATCTCCTAGATAGCAAAGGCAGTAAGTGGTAGAGTGAAGGTTCAAACCCAAGGCTGTTTTGCCCTAAACTCTGTGCTCCTTTACACCTTGTTATTGTACTAGATAAGGTTCTAGAAGATAAAGACACTACATCCTAGTATTTTCTGGGTTCGCATATTACTCCCTAACCTGCTTGCTCTGTGATGTTGGGAAAATACTTAACTTTTCCATAACTCCGTTTCTTTACCTGTGAAAGGGATTACATAGTACCTACCTCACAGAGCTGTTATGAGGATTAGATGAGGCAAAGTCTGTAAAGTGTCTTGTATAACACTTGGAAGAGAGGAAGTGTTCAATAAATGGCAGTTTTATAGTCACAGACTAGTTCCAGGAGCCCAATATCTGCTTCTCTCTACTTTTGCTTCCATTCGACTCAGTCCTTCTTCTTCCTCCTGTGCAGCCCCTTGGTTAATTCCCTCAAAAAGTCACAGCACAGTGGAACTGGTTAAGGCTTTTCAGTCTCATCATCTTAAGAAAAAAGGAACAAGTTTCTGGAGAATTCCTAACCACAGGCTTGCATCCACGAGACTGGAGGCCAGAAGGCACACTATCTGAGTGGCAACAAAGGAAACATTTTAAATTAAAATAGTCCCAGATTGGTATTGCAATAAGGCAACTGGCAGAAACAAAGAAAATTCTCTCTGGAGGCAAGTGATTTAAATTCAGACATCAAAGAATTCCCACAAATAAATTTTCAAAAAAGTTGAGCTCACAGTTCCCGAATCACTAGACGCGCAAGGAAACTAACCCTTATGAGTAGGAGACAAGAGCCAAATCTTGGAAATCGAGACTTTTAAAATTTAAGGTGGGGGAATCATCTATTATAAAATATGAAATAAGTATGTTACATATATTTCAAGATACAAACTATTTCAGAAAAGTGAAGAAAGAAGACTATCAAGTGGCAATCAGATTATAAAATAGAACTCCTAAGAGCAAAAAATGCAATAAGTGATCTTAAAAATTCAATGGATAGGTGAAACACCAGATAAGACACAGCTAAGATAGAAGTAGAAAATTTGAAAGCAGATATGAAGAAACGACACACAATGTAGCATAAAGAGACAAAAGGATGAAAGTATGAAGGTGAAATTATGGGCCATGTAGAAGAAAACGAGGATACAAATACATTTAATTGCAGTTCTAAGAGAAGATAAAAGCAAAAACAAGGGAGAGACAATATCCAAAGTGATAATGTCTGAGAATTCTGTAGAATTGATAGAAGGCATAAATGCTCACGTTCAGAAGTCAAGGGCATTCCAAGCAACATAAATATAAAGAAATTCACATTTAGGCAACTCTTAGTGAAACCAAGAAAATATTGACAACTAGAGAGAAAAGACAGATTACCTGGATGGAACTCTAGCAGGCTTCTCAAGAGCAGCAGTGGAAGCCAGAAGACAGTTACATTTGTCAAGGCATAGACCAACCTGCTGTAAGAAAGAAACCCAAAATACAGTGGCTCAAAGAGGATAGAAGTTTGTTTCTCATAAAGCTGTTGAGAGGTGAGTGGACTAGACACAGGGACTTGTTTCTGGTCCACAGTCTTCCATCGTCTGGGTTATAGCCATCATATTTCTGTTCTCATTTGCATAATTACAGTTGTTTCACTAGTACTAGATCCTTGTTCCAGCCTGGGGGAAAGGGAAAGAGTGACAAGGGCACTTAGTTTTGGATTTAATGGAATGATCTAAATATTGTATGCATCATTTCTGTTCACAGTCTATTGCCATGAAAATATTCACATTCATTCATTTAATACATATTTATTGAATGCCTCCTGCAGGCCAGGTGCTCTAGGCAGTTGGGATGTCAGTGAACAAAGCAGACAAATATCCCTGCCTTTATGGAGTTTGTGTTCTACCAGGGGGAGAAAGACAGTAAATAATATAATAAATTAGTAAGTCATAGAATACATTAGGAGGTGATAAGTTTTATGGAAAGAATTAGAAGCACAACAGTGTGATTAGTGGGAATGCTGGGGAAGAAGGCCTTGTTGAGATGACTTCTGAGGAGAACCTTGATGGAGGTGATGGGGTTATTTAGGCATGTGGACATCTGGGAGAGGAGCCTTCTAGGCAGAGGGAAGAGCCAGTACACAGGACACAAGGGAGTGTCACCAGCACTCAGGGAACAGCAAGGAGGCGTGAGCTACCAGAGCACAAGGAGTGCAAGGAGGTCTGGTAGGAGATTAGGAAAGAAGTAAGAGGCCCAGCTCATGTAGGGCTTTGTAGGTCATTGCGAGCATGTTGTCTTTACCATGAGTAAACTGGGAAGCAATTCCAGAGTTTTCAGCAGAGGAGTGAGACATATATTCACAAGATTACATTGGCTGCTGTATTGAGAATGGGCTCTAGGAAGCAAGGGTAGAAGCAGAGAGTCCTGCCAGGGCCTATGGCAATAGTCCAGGTGGTGGTAAGGTAGCTAGAACCAGGGTGGGAGCAGTGGAACTTGTGAGAAGTTGGTTGGATTCTGAATATTCTTTGAAAGTGAATCCGATAGGATCTGACGACAGATTGGCTATGGTAGATGAAGGAAGGAGATTGAAAGGATTATAGTAAGGTTTTGGCCTAAATAATTAGAAAGTTGAAGTTGCCATTCACTGAGATGGGATATGCTGCTGGACGAGCAAGTTTTGGAGCAAAACATGTTAAATGTTTAAATGTTAAATGTTAACAGTACATGTTAAATGTCATAAGCCTGTTAGACATCCATGTGGAAATATCGAGTAGACAGTTGGAGCTCAGGAGAGAGATCTGAGCATATAGATATCATTAGCCCCTTAAACACATTTTTATGACACTATAAACATGTGGCACTTTATTTTTTTTTTTTTTTTTTTTTTTTTTTTATTATGGGTAAAAATCAAAATTCTCACAATACATACAAACATTTGTAAAATGATATATAAATATATATGCATATATGTGTATTTGCTTACAAAAATGTTATTTTTTATATATATATATACATATATTTTAAGAGGTGCTTAGATTACCTAAAATATTATACGGAACCCACTCGGATTCCCATGTTGCCCACCTCCCACACCTCCCACCACATCCAACACAAACATCTCCCATAGTGTGGCCCACCAACCTCAATGAACTTACACCTCCTGGAGCCTTGCCACCAACCATAGACCACAGTTCACACTGTAGACCACACTCTCTCCCACTCAGTTCTGAGTGGTGTGTGCTGATTTAAAATGGCCTACATCCATTGCCACAACAGTACTCAGGACAACCTCCAACTCCCATAGAAGCCCCTGTATTTCAACTGCTCATCCCCTCCCTACCCAAAAAACTGTCAAGTGGCCACTGGCTCCACCTCATTGTTATAATTTCTTGCATTGCAAGAATCACCATATGTGAGCAAGAGAATACCATCAAGTCCACTCTAGTCCATAGTTCTTCCCCCAATCCAGAGGCGACTGGGATGGTGATGTCCACTCCAACTCCAAGTGATAGAGGGCTTATATCCCATGGATATGGTGGGTGGGATGATCCTGCCTGCAGATGCAGGCCCTCTCCATTCCCTGGGATGGCCATTGCCCATCGTTGTCTCCTCACCAGGTGACTTGGATGAGTCCATTGAGCTGTAGGGTAGGAGTTGCAGCTCCACCGAGATTCCACTCACACCTGGTACATAGGTAGGCCAGAGGCTCCAGTCTCTGGAAGTATACCTAAAAACTCCAGCATCGCATATAGGTTTGAATAGAAGGGACATGTGGCACTTTAAACACTCTCAAAGCCATGTGGCTGGATAAGCTCACCTAGAGTGAGCATAGATAGAGAAGAGAAGAGTTTCCCCTAGCTGCCAGGAATGTGGGCAAATGTAATCTTTATTTAGGTGACCATGGATCCAGCTAAAATTCAAGAAATTCTATTTCTAAAATGAAAAGGAGAGTGAATAGTGGGCAATAATTAAAGTCCCCTGCCATAACAAGGCTCTCTGCTTCTACCCTTGTCCCTTTTCATCTCTTCTCAATAGAACAGCCATTGTAATCTTAAAAAAATATATATGTCAGGTCAATCTCTGCTTGCTTAGAACACTGCAATGGCTTCCCATTTCACTCGGAGTAAAAGACAAAGTATGGTAAAAAGGTGGCTATAGAACAACATGGTATTAAACCATAATGACAAAGTCTAATTTACGGTGTTCAAAACCAAGTCGAATTATATTAGACAATGATAGCAAGATTTTGCAAGGGAGTGGTTGGGGTTGGAGCCTTTTAGAATCTTTACATTGTTTAGGAGGAAGGTAAAGATACTGATTCACTTTAGAATTTGGAAAATTTAATATGTTGGCTAAATTATTGAGGAAGACTACTAAATAAATAGGTAAAGATAAAAAACATATTGAGGTAAAAGCACCTTAACTAATGTTTTAGAGAAAAGGGAAAAGGGTGGGAGGATTAGAAAAGCAGGAAAAATGGCTAAGCAAAAAAATAAAATTGTGAAAATAAATCCAAATATGTGTGTATGCATGTAACATAATGTATGTAAATGAACTACTCTCTCCAGTTAAAGGACAAAGAAAATAAGATTGAATTCAAAGAAGAAGATGAACAGCATCCAGCTAAATGTGTTTATGAGGGTCATATCTAACTAAGAAAAGCAAAACAAAAAACCTCCCAGAATGTTGAAAGTAAAAGAGTGGGAAAAGATATACCATGCAAACACCCACCACAAGAAAACTGATATAGCTCTATAAATATTGGCCAAAATACATTTTAATGTAAAAAGTATTACTAGAGATTCATAGATTCACTACATATTAACAGAAGGGTGAACTCAGAAGGAAAATCTAACTCTCCTTACTTGTATGCAGCTTGTAACATAGCTTCAAATATGAAAAGCAATATGTCAATAAATACAATATTATTTTAGTAGTTTATACATTAAGGAAAAAAATAGTAAAGCCGTGGGAAAATTGAATAGTAAAATTAATTGATTTGATGATATGTATGGTGTTACCGAAAGCATGGCTATTTCCAATAAAAGGACCCTCCCGATCCCGGGCCACAAGGACAAACATGTCTCTCAGTGAGAAGGTGATTTATTGTGAGTGCACAAGCAAGGAACTGGGGGAATCTTCCCCACCAGTTCAAAGTGAGAATGGGAGCTAGGGTTTTTGAAGGCAAAGGCTAGGGATTGGGGGAGAAAAAAAAACAAGAGATGCCAAGGGTCTTGTGAGGAGGGTATGTGCACTTTCTCGGTCCTGTGTTGTCTCAGGCACGTTCAGCTGCCCTTGGTTTCAGCGGCTGATAAATGCCAGCGTAGCAAGGTCTTCTTGGCTCCTTTCTCAGCCAACCACTCAAGGATAGCAAGCTTTTTGACTCTGAGAAAAGTTAGAGGTTTACACCATTGTGTCTGGTTTTGCTTTGAGACATTATCTTATTCTTGTAAGCAAAACAGAGAAGGTTAATATCCTTCGGGGAACTAAGTGCAAAGAGTAAACTTCTGAAAATAGATTAATAGAAAACTAGCTTAATTAGTGTATTAGATTTTCAGAGCTGCTTAAGAAATTTTTAGTAAGCCCATTTTCCAGGTATCAATGGAACATTATACTGCAGAATGTAAATTGCTTTCCTAGAAAATGTATGTGAGTAGGGTCCCACATTAGACTTTAAAAAATGTATCACCAAGTTTCAATGAATTGATATCTCATAGACCACATTGTCTGATCACAAGGTAATTACGTTGCAAAACAATTACATTTTTATGTAAAGGAAAGGTGTAAAGGTGACATAAGTGAGTTCAGCCTCTAACATAAGATGTTGGATAAAGAAAAGACTATGTTAAGAAAATAAACATAAAAGCAGAATTAATTAAATAGGAAAAAAAGACAGAGTAGCTGACAGCCATATGAGGTGTTTTTAAAAATAATAACGAAAAAAATGAATAATAATAAAAGAAGAAGAAAAATAAAAAAAAGAAAAAACAAACAAACAAAAAAAAAACAAAAAAAAGGAAAGATAAAAAAAAACCAAAAATAAAAAAAATAAAAAAAATAAAAAAAATAAATAAAAAAAAAATAAAAATAATAACGAGGGGTCGGATGTGGCTCAACTGGTTGGGCGTCCGTCTCCCATATGGAGGGACCCGGGTTTGATACCCGGGACCTCCCGGTAAAAAAAAAAAAAAAAAATAAATAAATAAAAATTAAAAATAATAACAACATTTACGGACCTCTGGCAAGTTTGATCAAGAAAGAAAGAGGGCCTTGTGGTAGGCTGAAAATTAGTCCCCTAGAAGAACATACCCTTAATCTTTTTTTAATTAGAGAAGTTGTAGGTTTACAGAGAAATCATGCATCAAATGCAGACTCACAGTATACCTCCTGTTAACTCCTTGCATTAGTGTGGTTCATTTGTTACGCTTCAGGAAAGAACAGTTTCATAACTGCACAATTAACAGGAGTCCATCATTTAAAATAGGGTTCACTGTAATGTGCAGTCCTGTGTTTAAAACGTTTATTTTAATAACAGGTATACAACGTAAAATTGCCCCTTCTAACCACAGTCACGGGTATAATTCAGTGCTGTTAGTTAAGTTCACGATGTTGCGCTGCCATCGCCACCATTCATTGCCAAACTTTATGATCAACCCCAGTAGAAATTCTGTTCATTTTAAGCGTTAACTCCTCAGTCCCTACCCCCACCCAGTCCGCAGGCATTGTGAACCCATTGTAAATCAGACCTTTTGAAGATGAGTATTTTCATCATAGAAGCATATTCTATTAAACTCCAATATATTACAATGTATTTTTGAATGGAAAAGCAAGTTACAAAGCAGTATGTGCAATACGATCTCGGTTCTTGTTTACAGTTATGTGAATAGTAAAACAAGGACAATATTAAATACGCAAATATTAACAATGAGTGGAATTATAATTTAGTTTTGTATCATCTTTCCCTCGTCTATATGAAGATGCTATTTTTAGTTAAGGTGTGTGTGACAGTTTGAGATTATTTTATGAATCCCAAAAAGAGAAAAGATTATGTGTGAAAACGAATCTATTCCTCTGGGTGTGATACCTTTTGATTGTATTAAATTCAGTGAGAGGCCTCTGATTAAGTAAGTTTACTTGATATAATCAATTTAGGGCTTCTGATTGGCCTGCCTAGGTAAGGCGTAAGGTAGGTTGAGTCCCCGCGCCCTTGGTGGGCTGATATAAATGGACACTCACTCAAGAAGGTGCTCAGGAAGAGAGAGAGCTTTATCGTTTTTTATTCTGGGGCTCCCGGGAGAGATGAGCCATTTGCCTGATAGTTTGCAGCAGACCTTGGGAAGAGAGCCGAGACTGACAGAGAAGCCCAGGAAGAAACGAGCCCTATGCCAGGAGAGAGAGGAAGCCCTGGGACACAAGCCCTGTGCCAGCCTGCAGCTGAGAGAAGCAGCCCAGAGGGGAAGGCTGAACCCTCACGGAGATCAGCGACCATCTTGCTTCCACACGTCTGACTTTGGTGACGTGTAAGCTTTTACCCCAAATAAATACCCCTTCTACAAGCCAAGAGATTTCTGGTACTCTGTAGTAGCACCCCTTTGGCAGACAAATCGTGTGGCCCAGGTGACTGGGGTTGGGCCTTAATTCCATTCCTGGAGGTTTAAGTGAAAGCCTTGGGGGAGGGGAAGCAGCTGGAAGTCAATGGAACTGTTAAGACAGTGACAGTGCATTGCCCTGTGACAAAAAGACGAGTACGCAAGGATCGCCAACGACCAGCCCTGGAAAGCCACAGTCTTCGGGAAGAAAGCACTAGCTGAGGCACGGATTTTGGACTTCTGCTTTCCTCAAAACAGTGAGCTAATAAATTTCCATTGTTTAAGCTAGCCCATTGTATGGTAATCGACAGCAGCTGGGGAGGCGAAGACCAAGGTCAACTAAGCACCTCTCTTTAGTCTTGTTTCTAAATCTGTTTACGCCTCTTTTGACTAATTTCAATGATTGCTAGGAGTTCTAAGTGGGTCTTTTTTTTTTTTTTTTTTTTTTCCAAATATGCCATTTTATCCTAATACTTTGTTTTTATCGTTTGGATTTTATTCTTTCATGACGTCATCATTTTAGGTATACTTTGTTTTCTTAATCTTAAGTTCTTGGGTTTTAAGTTTTCTGTTGCATGTGACTGCTCACCCTCACTTACATTTCTTACTGTGTTTTGTAACTTTGGATGGTAAACCCGTCACTAGTGGGCTTTTGTTTTGTTTTGCCCCTGTGAGAATCCTTTGACACCTGGGTGATGGGAGAGCATTCCTCCAAAGTAGTTTTGCCTTTGCTTGTGCCAGGAGCCCTGGGATATCACCATCCTAGGACCAAGTCTTACTGTTAGTTTCTAAGTTTGAGGGTTTCCAGCCCGTGCAGGCTGTGGAAACGCAAACCTATTATGAGATGCAGGCCAACACAACTCAGGGCTGAGAGAATTCCTGGTTGACCTCCTGTACTGGTGGGCAGTCTATGTCTTCTCTGAGGGCACAGTCTTCCCAAGTTTCTGGGTTTCTAGAAGGGTCTCAGTTCCATCTTTCCTGTCTCGGAGGCTGAGGTCCTACCTCCTTTATTCCTTAAAATCCAACTCCCTAGGTTATTGGGACTAACAATCACCACTATCTTCATTTGCCTCCAGGTTAGATATACCATACAAATTTATCAGCTGACGAGTGTATTATAGTCAATATAAGGCAGCAGAGAAAGCAAGTGGAAAAGATGTTTTAGGAAAGATATGTCTCTTGGCTCTCTCAAACAGGTTCTGTGTTAATTTCTCACTCTCATTAAATATAGGGTCACCCCTGCAGTGCATTTCTTGGGGGGATAAAGGTACCTTGGGTACCTTTAATTGTATACCCAGAGTTTGAGTAGAACACTGACATGCTAAGTGTAATATTTGCATTGAGTTCACTAAAAAGGACATTGGTTTATTTTCTTGATAAATCCAGATATTCTAAAGCTCTCATATAACGGGTAAAATGGTTTGAGTGATCAGAAAATTACATAGTTGATTTATCCCAAGGTAATTCAAATATGATGCAAAAAAAAAAAAAAAAACCCCACAAGAAACAAATTGTGTGTGTGTATCTAGTTAATGTAGCCCAAATTTCACCATACTGTTCTATATAAATAGCTTATAATTTGTATGTCTAACCGGTAAACATACAATTATAAAATTTCAATAAGATAGATGAAATTTCTATTTAATTTTATTTTTCAAATGTAATCTATATATTTATAATTGCTAGTGCTACTACTAAAACAACACAGAATTTTTGGTCATTAAATATTTTACATAAATATAACATATTGTTTTAGAATTAAATTATACTGCCTTTATGGTTAAAGATCTAAGCAGTTCTTTTCGTGTTAGTTGTGTTTTCCTTAGCATTGATTTTTTTTTAAGTCTGTATATTAGTATTCTCTTCATAACCATCTATTCCAAGCCACCTAAAGCTAGGACACTGAGCCTGAAACCTTATATTCCTGTTACACCAAATATACAGGACTATAGGGAAGAAAAAATAGTTTATATCCTATCAAAATGGCATTTTGGGGGTAAAATTTATTATATATTTTATGAAATCATTTTTGTCTGTTTTTAAATTGAACTTCATTGCAAACAACACAGTGATAATAGATACCTACATACCACACCTTCATTATTTCTAAGGTGTTTATGTCTTTAGGAAAGCAACCATGATAAAATACTGTAGCTTGAGCCTGTGGTGAGTCATGGAGTAAATGATGCCTGAATTGATGCCAATATATAGACTTTTATCAAATTTATATCTTCCCTTCTGTTTATCTCTTGGGTGACTCGGCATTAGATCAGTAAGCAGGCTTTGGGTGGCTACAGCTGTGATTCTGAATCATCTCTATACAGCTGTCCTGAATTGGTTGGGATTAATCACCAATTCTATTGCAAGAATATTACTTTGTAGCCAGAATGGATATAGATACCTGTGTTTCATTAATGTGTATGGAAGTGAAAAGGCTCCACAAACCAGAAAGACTATGTAAGATGGCTTCTGTCTTTTTTGGAGGGTGGAGGGGCACGAGGGGGTAGTGTCCTCATTGGCTGGGAATCACTTATTTAGTGGGCAGTGGTAGGATTTCAAGGTTTTGTGTGTTTGCAATGCCTCACTCAAAATGGCCTGTGGATGTAGAGTTAGTTTAGCACTTGCTCTTTTTTCATGGGCTTTGTTTACAGATCTTTGAGATAAGAGAGGGATCTCTAAATTAAGCCACCAGTCCTAATGGCTGCCCTTTGCTTTGATCCTAAATGGGAAGTAATTTGGGGGGAAGTGGTTACAAACACAACATGAGTTTACTCTGCTTTCCATATTAGACCAAAACATCTTATTTTACCATTTAAAAAATAATAAAAAATAACTGCCTTAATGATTAGGATTTGCACCTCTGTAAACCAAGGTTGATTGTTAGTTGGTTGTTGGTGGTTCATTGAATGAAAAAGCAATGTAAACATTCTCCTCTCTTTCCTGATATTATGAAGGTAAAGGTAAGCACAAGTGAGCAATCACTCTCACAGTATGCTTGCCTGTGCCCTAATAAAGAATAATTACAAACCAAGCACTAGCGACCAATTAGCAATTCTTTATTAGAATCTTGGGTTCATTGCTTCTTTTATTAAATGAAGTCATTGATGCTCATTAATAAAGAATAATGCCTTTGAACTACCTGTCTTGCATTTCAGGGAAGGGTTCAGAATTATCTAGCATTTTTAAGTGCTAATGCCTACACAAAGGATTTATTTAACCCAAATTAGGTAATAACCTATGTGGTTTGATTGTACATGTGAGTATTTGTAACTTCTTTAGATTATCTCGCATCTCATATTGCCTGTCATCTTTCAAAGGCAATTTGAAACTGTTATTTAGAATTAAGTGAACAAATTAGAAAATACATGGAGATGAAAAAAACACAAGTTTTAGGTAACTGTACAGAAGAATGAGAAATCATTGATTTTATTTGCAATAGGCTGCCTGCAGGATAATGGAGGTTTTGCTAAATTTCAAACAAAGTGGACTTTTCCCTCCATTAAATTACATTATACTTTAAAGGAAACCTTGTACTCAAAGAATTCAGTACATTTGTAAAAATCTAGATGCTGACTCCTTTTAAAACTTCATCCCTTTTGATTTAGAAAACATTCAGCTTAAAGGAATTTTCATCTTTTCTGTAGCTATTTCAGTATGATTTCATATGGATAGGAAACGTAAATTTGAACTGTAATTTAAAAAATATGGTATTTAGCAGGCAGTTGACTCTTCAACTTTAATTATAAAAATCTCTTCCATACTTGGCATTTTATTTTATTAATGTAACTTAAAATAGGGGTGTTCTGGATTATAATGCACACAGATTAAATTTCCCATCTAATGTATGTGCAACTAAATACACACTTCCCTACGCAATAGCTTCGGGTCACCATTTTCATGCTTGTCCTTCAGCCAGAAAAAAGGGCTGCAGTTCTCACAGGAATACATGTACACGACTTCAGAAATCACTGGGCTGCTGTCAAGCCTCCCCCTCACTCAGCTGTGTGGGGTTCTTCAGGCCCAGCTCTCAGTAAGCCTTGCTGATTGGTCGATGTTCACCCTGGACCCAGCAGTGGCCCACCGTTTCCCCAGTCAGCTGCTTCAGATTCCACGGAATTGACTGGTGTTTACAGGGAGGAAAGGCTTTCACCTGGAAACTTTGCCATCAAAATTGTTGCTCACCTTGAGCAAACGCAGCATTTTAAGAGGGCACGGAGTCATTCAGACAGACGACCTCAGCCTATAACCTTTTAAAGCTGGACTAACTTAAATATGTGCCACCCCCGGGAGCACTGTTTGAGCACAGCACTTGGCTTTATTTTGACGACTGAATCCTTAAAACAACTGTGGAAACATTCCTCATTCCTTTCAGCTGACCCTTTGGCAGTAAATGGCCACCTCCTTGGCACTTATATTGAAAACTAGTTCTCAAAACTAATTTACCCCCACCTGGTCTGCCTTTAGGCATTTTCTCCTGTGCTCAAAAACATTGACACGTGTCCCTGGGTTTATATAAGATTCATTTTTTCCCTAATTTGAGTCTGCTGCTCCCAATTTCTTATTCTTTTATCTGCCTAATATCTAAATGCCAGTGATTTGAAAACATTAGTTCTGTGGATTCAAAGAGCGGACTATAAGCAGATTGCCCTTTAATTTAGTGAACTTTTAGATATCCCTGTCTTGTCTGTTTCCTAAATGAGTAGGGAATTAAAACGGCATGGTTCTCAATAGTTCTTGCTTAAAGGAAAAGTAATTACTTTTCATTCTGTTCTTCCTGTAAATCTTCCTTATTATTGAGAGAATGGTATAAAATTCACATATATGTTTTAAAACATGTACTAAAAATAAAACATTCACTCACAAACTAGACTAATGGATCAATGAAATGCTACGACTACAGTAAATGTGGATTTCAGCTGAGCCTTTGATAAAGTCTTTGATGATATCCATGTTGTAAGATGGTGAGATACGGCCTATCCCCAAGGATAGCCAGATGCATTCGACTTCTTAGTGGCATTTAACAATCTCTTATTCCCTGTCTACGTTATTGTCAGTTTGATGATCTAAGAATCTCTTCTTTCCTCTCTCTCCTCCTCCTCCTCGTTCTTTTGGCTAGACTCATAGTACTATTTCAAATAATTTCTTAAATTATTACAGCTTTCTTTAGTCACCCTGTTTCCATTCATTTAGTCTTCCATAAAATCTTATAGGCTGGGGGACGGATGTGGCTCAAATGGTTGGGCATCCATCGCCCATATGGAGGGACCCGGGTTCGATCCCTGGGACCTCCCAGTAAAAAAAAAAAAAAAAAAAAAAAAATCTTATAGGCTGCTGTGACGGTTAAGTTCCTTTGTCAACTTGGCCAGGTAATGGTGTCCAGCTGTTTGGTCAAGCAAGCACTGGCCTGCTTGTTACTATGTGGTTAGCTCCTGGATTTAAATCTCAGTAAGTTGATTGCATCTATGGCTGACTACATGTACAATCAATTAAGGAGATTGCCTTCAATAATGAGAGAAGTCTCATCCAATTAGCTGAAGGCCTTAAAGAGACAACTGATGATTTCAGCAGTTAGAAGGAAGAATTTCCATCTCTAATTCAGCCAGCCAGCTTCTCCGGGGGTGTGTAGGGGTGGGGAATTCATCAAAAACCTTCATCGAATTTCCTGCCCTATGGAATTTGGACTTGCCCATCACCACAGTTGCATGAGCCAATTCTTATCATAAATCTCATAATATTTACATTAGATAGATAGATAGCTCCTGTTGGTTCTGTTTCCCTGTTGAACCCTAACTAATATATCTCTTTTAGTGTTTTTTTCTAAAGCCTAAATCCTCCGAGGTCACCCCCTTTTCTAAATACTTTTCAGAAGTTAATAATTTTCTTTCTTACAGGCTTCCAACTTTTATTGCATGGCTGCCATGCAGACCTACCTACAAGATCCTTCAGGGCTCCCATGGTTTTTCCTATCTCTGTGCTTTTGTTCAAGCTGTTCCCTTGGCCTGGGAAACTTTTACTCATTCTGTCTACATGGTCAACTCCTACTCCTCATTTCATACCAAGACCAACCTCCTCCCTTCCTCTCCGCTTTTTCCTATTATATTGACTTGTTGAAGAAACTAGGTCAGTTGTCCTGTAGAATGATCTTCATTTTGGATTTGACTGATTGCTTCCTCATGGTGTCATTTAACTGGTTCCTGTATTCCCCACTTCCACGTTTCCTATAAGCTGAATGTTAGATCTAATGGCTTGTTTGGATTTAGGCTCAGTTTGCAGCTTAGCAAGAATACTTCATAAATGATGATTTGCAACATGAGAAACATAAGATCTGGTTTTGTGAAACTGGATTGATCAGTGGATTCAGGAGATGGCAGTCTAATGCCTTCATTTTAAAATGATTTATTATTTTTGCCAACCATCCATAGCAACCATTTCCTGAATTGTTATTTCACATTAGGGTTATAAAGTAGTGATTTTCTAATTCTATCATTTCTTCATTTGTTAGAATTATATTGTAAAGAAAAAATTTCATGCATCTCTTCAGGCAATATGCTTCTAAAATACAAGAAAGGCAGAATAAAGGCTTAATACTTTTGTTTTGACTTTTCAGAGTAATGAATTATTGTCCTAGCAAACTCCAGTGGTATGCAGTAAATATTGTTTTCCTCCTTTTTTTTTTTTTGACTCTCAGTATGAATCCATGGTATTTATATATCCAGTGTATTTTAATTACTTGCAATCATTATTTATTTTGATACTAGAATTATCTCTCTTTTTGTCTGTGTCTTTTGCCAACTAGTGAGACATTTAGTTGGAAAAATTAAGATCTACACCCTGGGAGTAAGGATGAATAAAAAATAGTTTAACCCTACAAAGGCAAACACAGCTTCAAATTAGCTCAATCAAAGCCTGGATTAAAATTCTCTTTCCTACTGTAAATACTAGTCAGAAGCAAAAATAAATTATTCTTGAGTAAATTAACATCAATAGTCTCAAATTATATGTGCAATTTTTATATACTATACCACAATACAGACCAAGATGTCTGAAAACCAAGAGAAAATAGATGGTAGGAAAAGCCCACAGGGGATCCAAACATTGGAACTTTCAGATGAAGTCTTATAAGTAACTGTGATGAATATGTACAACAAAATAGATGTTAAAATGAATTTAAGTGGAGACATGGAATATATAAATGTAAAAAAAATTCTGGAACTAAAAATTAATGTAACTGAATGAACTCAATTAGTAGTAGGTTTCTCAGTATAATCAACACAGCTGAAAGGAGTATTATTGAACTGAAGGATGGCTCAGCAGAAAATATGCAGACTGAAGCACAGAGGAAAAAGATAGAAAATGAAGATAAAAATGTAAGAAGCACATAGGACATGCTGAAAAGTTTTTTAAAACTTATTTTTAATATTTTTCTTTATTAGAGAAGTTGTTGGTTTACAGAACAGTCATGCATAAAATACAGGATTCCCATATATCATCCATTATTAACACCTTGCATTGGTGTGGAACATTTGTTACAATTGATGAAAGCATATTTATATAATTGTACTATTAATAGTCTATGGTTTAACTTTGGGTATAGTGTTTCTGTAGTCTAGTTACATGGATTTTTAAAAATTTTATTCTGTTACTTTACAGATAACCTAACATTTCCCCTTTTACCACATTCAGATTATATTCAGTGTTAATTACATTTACAATGTTCGCTACCACCACCAACCTCCATTACCAAAATTTCCATTGTTCCAAATGGGAGCCCTATGCATTTTAACCCTTAACTTCCCTTTCCCTAACCCCATTCTAGATTCTGACTCTTGAGTTTCCTTATTCAAAGCATTTCATATCTGTGAGATCATATAATATTTGATCTTTTGTGTCTAGCTTATTTCACTCAACATAATATCCTCAAGGTTCATCCATGTTGTTGCATGTATCAGGACTTCATTTCTTCTTACAGCTGAATAATATTCCGTTGCATGTATCTACCATGTTTTGTTTGTCCATTTATTGGCTGATGAACACTTGGGTTGCTTCCATCTTTCAGCAATTGTGAATAATGCTGCTATTACTATTGGTGTGCAAATATCTATTTCAATTCTATATCAGTTCTTTTGGGTATATACCTAGTAGTTGGATTGCTGGATCATATGGTAATTTTATACTTAATTTTCTGAGGAACTGCCAAACTGTCTTCCACAATGGTTGCACCATTTTACATTGTCACCAGCAATGAATGAGTGCTCCTATTTCTCTGTTTCCTCTCTAACACTTATAATTTTCTGTGTGTGTTTTTTAAAATAGCAGCCATTCTAATGGGTGTGAGATGGTATGTCATTGCGGTTTTTATTTGCATTTCCCTGATAGCTAATGATGAGCATCATTTCACGTTACTTTTGGACATTTGTATATCTTCTTTGGAGAGATGTCTATTCAAGTCTATTGTCCATTTTTAAATTGGGTTGCTTTCTTTTTCTTGTTGAGTTGAAGGATTTCTTTATATATTCTGGATATTAAACTTTTATTGGATATGTGGTTCCAAGTATTTTCTCCCATTGTGTCAGTTGTCTTTTTACTTTCATGATAAAATCCTTTGAGACATAAAAGTTTTTAATTTTGATGAGGTCCCAATTATCTTTTTTTCATTTGTTGCTTGCACTTTGGATGTAAAATATAAGACACCATTGCCCAACACAAGGTCCTGAAGATGCTTACCTACATTTTCTTCTAGGAATTTGATAACTCTTGGTCTTATATTTAGGTCTTTGATCTATTTTGAGTTGATTTTTTTATGTGGTGTGAGGTAGGGATACTTCTTTTTTTTTTTGCAAATGGAGATACAATTTAGCCAGTACCATGTTTTGAAGAGACTGTGCTTTCCCAATTGAGTTGTCTTTGGCCCCTTGTCAAAAATCAGTTGGCCACAAACGTAAGGATTGACTTCTGAGCTCTCAATTTGATTCCATTTGTCTATATGTCTGCCTTTGTGCCAGTACCATGATGTTTTGATTACTGTGGCTTTGGAATAAGTTTTAAGGCCAGGAAGTGTGCACCCTCCAACTTCATTCTTCTTTTTCAAGATGGCTTTGGCTATTTGGGGCCCGTTACCCTTCCATATAAATTTGATGTTTGGCCTTTCCATTTCTGCAAAGAAGGTTGTTGGAATTTTGATTGCAATTGTGTTGAATTTGTAAATTGCTTTGGGTAGGATTGACATCTTAACAATATTTAGTCTTCCAATCCATGAACATGAAATGTCCTTCCATTTACTTAGGTCTTCTTTGATTTCTTTCATCAGTGTTTTGTAGTTTTCAGTGTATAAATCTTTTTCATCTTGATTAGATTTATTCCTAGATATTTGAGTCTTTTAGATGTGATTGTAAGTGGAAATTTTTCTTGACAACTCTTTCTGATCATTCATTGCTTGTGTGTAGTAATGCTACTGATTTTTGGGTGTTGATATTGTACTGTGCCACTTTGCTGTATTCATTTATTAGCTCTGGGAGCTTTCTTGTAGATTTTTAGGATTTCTGCATATAGGATCATGTCATCTGCAAATAGGGAAAGTTTTATTTGTTCCTTTCCAATGTGGATGCCTTGTTTTTCTTTTTCTTGCCTAATTGCTTTGGCTAGAATTGCCAGTACAATGTTGAATAACAATGGTGACAGTGGGCATCCTTGCCTTATTCCTGATCTTAGAGGGAAAGCTCTCAATCCTTTACCATTAAGTAGGTGTTAGCTGTGGGTTTTTTATATATGCCCTTTATCATGCTGAGGAAGGTTCCCTCTATTCCTAGTGTTCTAAGTGTTTTTATAAAGGAGGGGTTCTGGACATTGTGTAATTCCTTTTCTGCATCAATTGAGATGATCATGTGATTTTTTTTCCCCCTTCATTCTGTTTATGTCATGCATTGCGTTAATTCATTTTCCTATGTTGAATCACTCTTTTTTTTTTTTCTTTTTTCATTTTTTTCTTTTTTTGTTTCTGAATCACTCTTGCATACTAGGGATAAATCTCACTTATGGTGTATAATTCTTTTAATATGATGTTTGATTCGGTTTGCTAGTATTTTGTTGAGAATTTTTGCATCTATATTCATAGGAGATGTTGATCTGTAGTTTTCTTTTTTGTGTTACCTATATCTGGCTTTGATATGAGGGCCATGCTGGCCTCATAGAATGAATTAGAGAGTGTTCTATCCTTTTCAATTTTGGGAAGAATTTGAGCAGAATTGGATTTAAGTCTTCTTGGAATATTTGGTAAAATTCCCCTGTGAATGCTGAAAATTTTTATATCAATAAATGCCCCAGAAAAGGGACATTTTCATTATTTATTTATTATTTTGATATGCTATTTATATTTTTGTTATTTAATATTTTGTAATTAGGAGTAAGATGTGAGATGAAGGTTTGGCTTATTTCCCAAAATATTAGTTTTCCTAACATTATTTATTAACTCATTATTCATGATTTGAAATGCCACCTTTTTCATATATAAATTTTATATATTTTCATGATTGTGAGCTTTCTGTTGTTTCATTGATCCAAGTGTATAATCCATCATTGATGGGGTTTTATGTTTTAGTATTTGACAAGAAAAGTCCATCCTCATTCTTCTCAATCAAGAAATTCTTTACTTTTAATGTGCATTTATTCTTTGAAATGACCTTCAAAGTAATTTTGTCAATATGAAAGTTATTCTGTTGGGACTTTTATTGGAATTGCATTAACATTATAGACTTAATTGGGGGAAAATTGTTATTTTGCAACTATGAGTATTCCAATAGAAACATGGTATACATCATTTCTATTTATTTGGTCTTCATTTTCGTTCCTAAGTAAGGCAATATAATTATTTTCATAAACATTCTACATATTTTTGTTAGGTTTCTTCCCAAGTATTTATATATATACAATTGCTATGGAGAATGTAATGTTAATTTCACAATCTTTTTATAATTTATATCTGGTAGACAGGCAAAGATATGTTTAATACCTTATAACTTGCCATCCTACTGTATCTTCTTATTAGTTTTAGTTGTTTTTAGATGACTCTTTTGAAATGTCTAGAAAGATAATCATTTGTAACTAATTAGTTTTTGTCTCTTTGCAGTATTTAAATCTCTCAGTGCTTTTACTTATCATATGGACTTCTGAGGAAATGTTCAATAAAAATGGTGATAATTGTTAGCCCTGTATTTTCATAAATTCCCTCATTCACTTATTCAGAAGATTTGTTAACTGCTGACTGTATTCCAGGCTATAAGGTTAATGTAATGCCAATAAAAATTTCAACAGAATGTTTTTCATATTGACAAAATGATTTTAAAGGTCATCTCAAAGAATAAATTCACAAGGCCTGGGGTAACTTCACTGAATAAGACACACAAGATCTTTGCATCCATGCATACATTGCCTTAAAATTAAGACAATCAGTAAATATATAAATAATAACAGTTTCACATAGTGATAAGCAATAAGGTTATGAACAAAATTGAGTAACACAATGGCGGGGTCTATAGGCTGAGGGGTTACTTTATAATTGAAAATTACCTCTATGAGGAAGTGATATCTGAGATGTTGAGATGAGATTTATAAGAGAAAAAGGCAAGCCTATGAAAATCTGGAAGAACACTGCTGGAGTGAGACCAGCAAATTCAAGTCCTCTGACATAGAACGATCATGCTATGTTGAAGCTGGAAGATAAAGGTTAGTGTGGCTGGAGTGTGGTTGATGTGTGTGAGAAAGATATTTAAGTGAGAAGAGTCGGTGGCTCAGACCAGGTTGTAAGCAATGCCAATATGAAAAATGGTCAGACTTGGCATACATTTTGGCATTAATGGCAATGGGACTTGCTGATAGATGGTCAGTTAGAGTTAGGAGGAGGGAAGTTATGGAAGCTTCTTAGATCTCTGGTCCAAGTAACTGGACAGTGGTGGTACCGCTTACTGAGAAGGGGAAGACTTGGGGAGAAGCATGTTTTAAGAGCAATCGCCGATAGTTCTGTGTTACAAATGTTAAATAGAAAATGGCAACTTTGAGAAGTAAAGGGGAAAGGTGAATATAGAAAGGAGAATACAGAAGATCTTGAAAGCCATGGGTCTAGAAGAGGTCACCCAGGTAGTACGTTTAAAGAGCAGAAATGTATGTTCAAAGGCAGCATTTAGAAGTTAGGAAGAGGAGGAGAAGTCAGCAAAGGAAAGAGTAGGAGAAGCTAGTGAAACAGGAGAAAAACTAGGAATATCAGGGACTGTGCTAGGCACTAGGGATATCGTGAGCTAAGCCAGACTTGGCTCCTACTTGCATAGCACTTCCTCTCCATTTTAGTTTAATATTGTTTCTAATGATGATGGTATTGCTTCTAAAGTTTCAGCATTAAGCCTAATGGTATGTTGGTTTCTGACAGATAGCTTTTAAAATTTTTATTTTAATAACATATATACAACCTAAAATTCCCCCCCCCCCTTAATCATGTTCAGATACATAATTCAGTGGTGTTAATTACATTCACAATTTTGTCCAGCTATCACAATCATCCACTACCATACATTTTCCATTACTACCAACAGAAATTCTGTACCGATTCAGCTTTTAACTCCCCTTTCCCTAAACTTCCCCAGCACCTGGTAACCTGTATTCTAGTTTGTGGCTCTATGAATTTGCTTATTCTAATTGTTTCATATCAGTGAGATCATAGAATATTTGTCCTTTGTGCCTGGCTTGTTTCACTCAACATAATTGTCTTTAAGGTTCATCCATGTTGTTGCATGCATCAGAAATTTGTTCCTTTTCATGGTTGCGTAATATTTCATTGTATGTATATACCACATTTTGCTTATCCATTCATCTGCTGATTGGACATTTGGGCTGCTTCATCTTTAGCATCTTAAGTATGGTAATTCCATACTTAATTTTCTGAGGAACTGTCAATTTGCTTTCCACAGTTTCTGCACCATTTTATGTGCCTACCAACAATGAATGAGTATTCTATTTCTCCACATACTCTCCAACACTTATTTATTTTTTTTTGTAGTAACCATTCTAGTAGATGTAAAATGGTATCTCATTGTGGTTTTGATATGCATTTACCTGATGGCTAATGGTGTTGAGCATCTTTTTATGAGCTGCTTGGCCATTTTTATATCTTCTTTGGAGAAATGTCTGTTCAAGTTTTTTGCCCATTTTTGATTGAGTTGTCTTTTTGTTGTTGAGTTGTAGGATTTCTTTATAGATTCTGGAAATTTACCCCTTATTGGATATCTGGTTTCCAAATATTTTCTCCCATTGTATAGGTTGTCTTTTTACTTTCTTGATGAAGTCCTTTGTACAAAAGTTTTTAATTTAGATGAGGTCCCATTTATCTTTTTTTTTTCCCTTTGCTGCTCTTGGAGTCTAAGCAAACATTGAGTAACCCAAGGTCCTCAAGCTACTTCCCTAGGTTTTGTTCTAAGTCCTGGTTCTTATATTTAGGTCTTTGATCCACTTTGAGTTAATTTTTGCCTAAGGTATGAGACAGAGGTCCCCCATCATTCTTTTGCATATGGATATCTAGTTTTCCCAGCATCATTTGTTAACAGGACTATTCTTTTCCAATTGAGTAGACTTGGCACCCTTATAAAAAATAAATTGACCATTGATGTGAGGGTATATTTGTGAACCCTCAATTTGATTCTTTTTATCTATATATCTATCTTTGGTCCCTACCATGCTATTTTGACTACTATAGCTTTGTAATAAGTTTTAAGGTGGGGAAGTGTGAATCCTCTAACTTCATTCTTCTTTTTCAAGATGATTTTGGTTATTTGGGGCCAAAATAAATTTGATGATTGGATTTTCCTTTTTTTGCAATGAAGGCTACTGAATTTTTAATTGGGATTGCACTGAACCTGTAAATTGGTTTGGGTAGGGAAGCGGCTGTGGCTCAATCAGTAGGGCTCCCGTTTACCATATGGGAGGCCTCGGGTTCGGTTCCCGGGGCCTCCTGGTGAAGGCAAGCCCGCCCGCACGGCGTGGTTAGCTGACCCAGCGAGCACAAGCAGCAAGGGGGGAATAAATGAATAAATAAATAAAATCTTTAAAAAAAAAAAATTGGTTTGGGTAAAATTGACATCTTGACAATATTTAGTCTTCCAATCCATCAGTATGGTATGCCCTTCCTTTTATTAGGACTTCTTTGATTTCTTTTAGCAAGATTTCACTGTTTTCTGTGTATAAGTCCTTTACATCCTTTATTAAATATATTCCCAGAAATTTGATTATTTTAGTTGTAATTGTAAATGTAATTTTTTCCTTAAATTCCTCCTCAGATTGGTCATTACTAGTGTATAGAAACACTACTGATTTTGCATGTAGTCTTGTATCCTGACACTTTGCTGAATTCATTTATTAGCTCCCATAGCTTTGTTGTAGATTTTTTTGGTACTTTTTATATAGGATCATGTCGTATGGAAATAGGGAAAGTTTTACTTCTTCCTTTCCAATTTGGATGCCTTTTTATTTCTTTTCTTGTCTAACTGCCCTGGCTAGAACTTCCAGTACAATGTTTAATAACAGTGGTTACTGTGCTCATCCTTGTCTTGTTCCAGATCTTTCACCAATGAGTATGATGTTAGCAGTGGGATTTCCATGTATGACCTTTATCATGTTAAGGACATTTCCTTCTATTACTAGTTTTCTAAGTGTTTGTATCAAGAAAGGATGCTGGATTTTGTCAAATACCTTTTCTGCATCACTGGAGACCATTATGTGGTTCCCCCCACTTTATTATGTTAATGTGGGCTATTACATTAATTGATTTTCTTATGCTGAATCACCCTCACATATCTGGAATAAATCCTTCTTGATCATGGTGTATAATTCTTTTAATGTGTTATTGCATGCGGTTTGTTAGTATTTTGGGGATTTTTGGATCTATATTTAAAAAAGACAATTGTCTGTAATTTTCTTTTCCTGTGATATCTATATTTGGCTTTTTAAAATTAGGTCAACACTGGCTTCATAGAATGAGTTAGGTAATGTTCCCTCTTCTTCAATTTTTGGGAAGAGTTTGAGCAGGATTGGTATTAATTCTGCTTGGAATATTTGGTAGAATTCACCTGTGAAGCCATCTGGTCATGAGCTTTCCTTTTTGGGAGGTTTTTGATGACTGATTCAATCTCTTTAGCTTGTAATTGGTCTGTTGAGATCTTCTGTTTCTTCTAGGGTCAGTGCAGGTTATTTGTGTGTCTTTAGGAATTTGTTCATTCCATCTAGGTTGTGTTATTTGTTGGTAAAGAGCTGTTCATAGTATCTTCTTATGATCCTTTTTATTTCTGTGGGGTCAGTGGTAATGTCCGTCCCCCCCCCCCCGCCTCATTTCTGATTTTATTTCTTTTCTCTCTCTCTCTTTTTTTTCCCTTTGACAATCTAGCTAAAGTTTTGTCAATTTTATTGATCTTTCCAAAGAAACAACTTTTGGTTTTGTTAATGCTCTCTATTGTTTTCCTGTTTTCTATTTCATTTATTTCTGTTCTAATCTTTGTTACTTCTTTCCTTCTGCTTTTGGTTTAGTTTGCCATTCTTTTTGGAGTTCCTCCAGGTGTGCAATTAGTCTTTGATTTTAGCTTTATCTTCCTTTTTAATTTAAGTGTTAGGGCTATAAATTTTCCTCTGAGCACTGCCTTTACTATGTTCCATAAGTTTTGATATGTTGTGTTTTCATTTTCATTTGTCTCAAGATATTTACTGTTTTCCTTTGTGATTTCTACTTTGAGCCATTGATTGTTTAAGTATGTATTATTCAACTTTCATATATTTGTGGATTTTCCAGTTCTCTGCCTGTTATTGATTTCCAGCTTCATTCCACTGTGGTCAGAGAATATGTTGTGTATAATTTCAATCTTTTAAATTTTATTGAGACTTGTTTTGTTACCCAAGATGTGATCTATCCTGGAGAATGATCAGTCTGCACTTGAGAAGAATGGGTATCCTCCTGTTCTTGGGTGCAATGTTCTGTGTATGTCTGTTAGGTCTAGTTCATTCAGCTTGTTATTCTAGTTCTCTGTTTCCTTATTGATCTTCTGCTTAGTTCTATTGATGAAATTGGTATATTGAAATACTCAACTATTATTGTAGAGGTGTCTATTTCTCCCTTAAGTTTGCTAGTATATTAGGGCACTGTGGTTAGGTCCATATATATTTATGATTGTTATTTCTTCTTCATGTAGCAACCCTTTATTAATAGTGTCCTTCTTTGGCTCTTGTAACAGCTTTTGACTTCAAGTCTATTTTGTCCAATATCAGTATAGTTACTCAGTTCTCTTTTGGTTACTATTTGCATGGTGTTTCTTTTTGTATCATTTCACTTCAATATATTTGTGTCTTTGGGTCTAAGGTGAGTCTTGTTAACATAATTGGATCGTGCTCTTTTGTACATTCTGCCAAACTGTTTCTTTTGATTGGGGGAGTTTAATGCATTAATATTTAGTGTTGTTTCTGTAAAGGCAGTACTTTTTGTCCTTTGTTTTTTATATGTCTGAGATCTTGTCTCTCTTTTCCTTTATTGCAGCCTCCTTTTGTTGTATAGTTTTTTTTTTTTATTTCTTATTTCCATTTCTGTACATTTTAAAAATACTTTGTGGTTATCCTAGGGTATATATTATATAACCTATGTTCTAGAACCTACTAATTTGAAAAGATACTAATTAACTTCAGTAGCATACATGTTCTCTACTCCCATATCCCTCCATTCCCCACCCCTTTTTTTGTCTCCCCTACCCTCTTTATATTTTGTATGTCCATTATCAGGAAATAGGATTATTTCTATTGTATTCTAACTCTTTTAGGAATTAAAGAGTAGAGTTACATATTGAGGACACAGTTCTATTGGGTTTTGAATTTAATTTATCCATTTAGTTATCTTTACTGTAGATCTTCACTTCTTCATAGTGCTCCAAGTCTCTGTCACCTATATTTTTCTTTCAACCTGAACAGCTCTATTAATTACTATAAGGCAGATCTTTTGTTGAAAAACTCTCTTTCTATTTATCTTTGAATGTCTTATGCTCTCCTTTTTTTTTTTAGAGTATCAACTTTATTCAACTAAGATGAAACATTTAAAAATTAACTATAAGTACATGTACAGTGTTAACTAAATTACAAATGAATTTTTAAGGAAGAAAATGAGCCTTCAAAATTTTATTTTGTTTAAAGCAGCCACTAAAGTTTTCTTTTACTCTTCTGTCCAGAGTTAAGCAATCATCTAGAAACATCATTTTAGGGAGTGAGGTGCAATGAAAAAGCACCAGCCTTTGGAATCAGACAAACCAGGACTTGATTCTTACCTGTTACTTATTAGCTCTGTGATCTGTCCAAGAGTTTATTTCTTCATCCATAAAAGCAAAATACATATCTTGCATATCAAATGAAATGTCCAGCACAGAATTTCTGGTTAAACACAGTCTTAGAAATCACATGTTTACCTCTGCTATCTCCCAAACCCTATTAAAATGACAGGAAAGATATCGGAAGGGAAAAATTAAAAGGAAAATCAAAGAATCTGAAAGGCATTAGAGTCTTGATTGTGACAATGATTCAATACCTTCAATTCTAAGAATGTGATCTCCAGACTAAAATTCTATATATAGCCAAACTAGCAATCAAGTGTAAGTGTTGGATAAAGACATTTTTGAACATATAAGGTTTCAAAAAATTTACCTCCCTGGCACCTTTTCTCAGGAAGCTAGTGGAGGCTTGAGTTACACAAAAATGAGAGTAAGCCAAGAAGGGAAAAGGGAGGGATCCGGGAAAATGGGCACCTGACATAGGTGAAAGGACTCCCCAGGAGGGCTACAGGAAATCCCAGAGCAACAGCTGTACAGCAACCTAGAGGGCAGCCAGTAGTGCAGAGGACTCCAGGAAGGGTATCTTCAATAAAAAAAAAAGAGACTGCCTGATATGTTTGAACATTTTGAGACATTTAGACTGCTGGCAGATGTAGGAATGAATTAGTGATAGGTACATAGAAAATAAGAAAATGACTTTTTAAAAACTATTAACTCCAAAGAAAATTAAAAAGTTACAAATGTAAATATAATCATAGCATCTACATAGCTCAGCTGTGAATATTTATAATCATAATACAGACTATAATTATGACCAAACTACAATGGGAGAATGAAGAAGGGGAAGTATATGTGCAATGGAGCTTGTAAGAGAGCTAAATCTTCCATGCTAGGAAATTAATAGATATCTTTTTTTAAAAAAGTTAACAGAATAAGCATGTTACTTACAAACTTGGAGGTAAATGCCAAAAACAACAACAACAACAACAAAAAACACCTGAGTTGAAAGTAGTCACTTCTTTTTTTTTTTTTTTTTTAATAATTATTATTTCTTATTTTTAAAGAAGCTTTACATTACATAAATGTTATATAAAAAATATAAGGGATTCCCATGTGCCCCACTCCCTTCCCCTCCTACACTTTCCCACATCAACAACATCCTTCATTAGTGTGGTACATTTGCTACAATTGATGAACCCATATTGAAGCATTGCTACTAACCATGGACTACAGTTTACATTATAGTTTACACTTTGTCCTGCACAATTTTGTAAGTTATGACAAAATATACAATGGCCTGTATCCATCATTGCAATATCATGCAGGACAATTCCAATGTCCTGAAAATGCCCCCTTATCATGCCTATTCTTCCCTCTCCCATCCCTCAGAACCTCTGGTGGCCACTGCCTTTACATCAATGATAAGAGTTCTTCCATTGCTAGAATAATAATAAGTCTGTAGTAGAATAATAATAATTCTACTTTAGTCCATGGTTCATTCCCCAATCTTGAGGATTTGGTGATGATGCCCACTCTGCTTCTAATTAAGAGGGGGCTTAGATCCCATGGGGCAGATGGATGGAGCTGTCTTGTTTGAGGTTGCAGACTCTGATCCTTGGAATGGATGTTGTCCATCATCATCTCCTTGTTAGTTATCCTGGGTGAGTTCAATCAACTGGAGAGTAGGTGTTACAACTCTACTGAAATTCAGGGTTCAACGGGCACATGGATGAACCAAAGATTGAAGTCTCTGGGACATATATTTACCAAGTAACGTGCTAATTATGGGTTCAAATAAAATGGGTAGAAGAGCCATGTGTAGAGAACCTATAAATGAGTCTAACTCTGTTACACTGAGGAGCATAAATTCCAAAGTAAGATGCCAATTCCTGAGCTGTCTGCCCTGCTTGTAGTTTCTGGATATCTCTAGAGCCCTCAGGAGCCTTGCTATTTGAGTCACTGTTTACTGTGGCAGTCAATGAGATCCTGCCGAGACTTGCATAAAGGTAACCTCCGGAATGACCTCCAGACTCACTTTGAAATCTCTTAGCCATAAAAACTCATTTGTATTTACCCTTTCCCCCTTTCGGTCAAGGTCTTTTTCCAGCTGCATTACTAGTTGGTGCTTAGTAATAATCCCTCAGTGCCAGGGAGGCTGAAAGTAGTCACTTCTGGGGAGTGGAAATTTATGAATGAGAGAGATGGGTTGTTATAAGCTTTGACTTTTAAAAATTATGATCATATGCAACTAATAGAAATAAGATTGAAAACAAAGCACCTAGCATAATGTCTGACATAAAGTTAGACCCTCAATAAAGAGTAGACATCGATCTGAAACCCCCACTTCCCCACTACTGCTGCCCCTTTTCTTGCATTCAGAAATCTAAATGATTTGATCCCTTCAAGATTCTGTTGTCACCCTTCCTGACAAAATATGACAGGAAAAATCCCAGTTTAAGTGGCTTTTATTGTTTATTTATAGATTGTCAACTTTGCACCCCTTCCCACCTGCAGCTGGAATTTCTTCTTGTTTCCATGCAGAGTAGTGAAATGGTTACAAAGCTAAACAGAATAAACTACTTCAAAAAGAGAACTAGGCTAAGACAACTCACTTTCTTTTAGCAGTTAAAATATAAATGTACACACTCTAAAAAGCCACAATGGTTTTTCCACTAAGAAATTCAAATGGGATTGTGAAGAATGTAGGCAAATCTAGGGTGCAGTAAAGATGAGTTGAGATGCTGTGAAGCTTTTTAAGGGTTCCTGGCACTGCAGTTCTTGGCCACTAGCCAAATCTTGATGTGTGGGGGGATGTTGGCTAATACCAAGAGGCGAAGCAGAAAGCACTAAGGTATCTTAGGGGTTATGCACAGGAACCAAAAGGTAGGACAGCACTAAATACTGCTGGGAGCATCCACCTCAGGAAGGACTTTACCTTCCAGGAGCTCTAGACTGGCACCACCCCCAGTGCTGACGTAGCTGACTATCTTCCATGTTCTGTTTGGCAAGGCAAGTGGCAGTGTCTCCACCACCTACGAAGGTGATGCAATCCCTGGAAGTGGCTTACACCACCTTCTCCATGAGAGCTTTGGTTCCTTGGTCAAAAGCGTCCCATTCAAATATCTCCAACAGGTCCATTCCACACAATCTGCTTAGCCCTTGTGGCAGCCTTGGCATACTTCTTGCTGCTCTCAGGACCACAGTCCAAGCCAGCAGGTATGCCAGAGGCCAAAGTCGTTTGGCATTCTCATCAATCTTGTCAGCAGGGACAAAGTCAGCAGTCAAGGTAATCTTCATACCATTCTTCTCAGCTTCGGACATTAAATCTTTGACAATCTTGGCTTCCTCTTCATCAAACGGAAGTTTCAATCTCCATGTTGTTGAGCACCTTGAGGAAGGTAAAAGCCATTCCACCACCAATAATCATCTCGTTGACTTTGTCCAGCATATTATTGATCAGCTGAAACTTGTCTGCAACTTCAGCTTCACCTAGGATGGCCAAGAAGGGTCGCTGTGGACTCGCCAAGGCCTTGGCAAAGTAATTCAGCTCCTCCTTCATCAAGAAACCACTGGCCTTCTGTGGCAGATTAACTCCCACCATGGAGCTGTTGGCTTGGTGAAGAGTGCCGAAAGCATCATTGAAATAGACGTCCCCTAGCTTGGAAAGTGAAGCCCGGAAGGCTTCTATTTTGGCTGGCTCCATTTTAACCTGGTTGCCAGAAGCATCTTTTCCCTTTCCTTCTTATTCCATATGAATGCAGAAATTCTCCAGCAGAATCATAGAACCAGCAGCTGGGTCAGCACAGGCTTTCTCTACTTCTGGGCCCACACAGTCCTTCAAGAATAGAACATTCTTGTCCAGCAGAAATCCGAGTTCTATAGCAGCTGGCTCCAAGAAGTACTTGTCAGGCATGGGGACGCCATCAGTCTGGCCCAGGTAGCTCATAAGAACAACTGAGTTGGCTCCATTGTCTAAGTAGAATTTGATGTTTGGGACAGCAGCTCTGATCCTCTGATTGTTTTCTGGTTGTTCTTCATAGGAACGTTGAAGTCCACTCTCATGTTGACCCACTTCTCCTTCATGCCCAGCTTGTCCAAACTTAGCTTATTGGAAAGAGACATCTTGATAATACAGCGATGGTGAGAGGCTTGGGCTCAGACAGCAACGAGGGTGGCCATTGTACACTCATGATGTATGTGGAGTCCTCTCCTTCATTTTTGAAGTACAGTTTTGCCAGATAAAGAATTTTTGGCTGGCAGTTTTTCTCTTGCTGTACCTTGAATATATCATGCAACTGCCTTCTCGCCTCCATGTTTCTGATGAGAAAACCGCACTTAGTCTTATTAAAGATCCCTTGTATGTGAGGAATCTTTCAGAATTCTCTTTTTATGTTTGGCATGAAATATTTTGCTTGGTATCTATCTTTGAGTTGGTCAATTAGGGATTTTCCTGTTTGGACATGCATATTTATGTATTTCATAAGTGTTGGGAAATTTGGGGCCATCATTTCCTCAAATACTCTTTCTTTTCCCTTTACTTTCTCTTTTTCTTCTCGGATTCCTATGATGTGTATGTTGGTATGCTTCATGATACACTCAAATACCTTAGACATCGCTCAGTTTTATATTCTTTTCTCTATCTATTCTTCCGTCTGTATGATTTAGATGGTTCTTTCTCCTACTTCACTGATCCTTTCTTCTCCCTGTTCAAATATGCTTCGGTATGCCTGTAGTGTATTTTTAAAATCTCCATTATTGTGCTTTTCATCCCCATAATTTATGTTTTATTTTAAACTTTCTATTGCTCCTTTTTTTGCATACATATTGTCTTCTTAATATCCCTTTGCTCTGTATACATATTTAGTTTATTCCTAGCCATACTTTCCTTCATCTCCTTGAGTTGATTTAGATTTGTTTGAACTTCTTTGATTAGAGGAGATACAGAATTTGTAACAACTAAAGGTTTAATTTGTTCCTTTGATTGGGCCATATATTCCTGTTTCTTAGTATGGCTTGTAATTTTTTCCTGCTATCCAGACCTCTGAATATTTTGATGTGTTCACCCTGACAGATTTTCCTTCTTGCCTAGCATTTTATTGTAGTTTGGCTATGTGTTAAGGTGCTTCTTTGGTGCTTGGCCCAGCTCTTACTGAAACCCTAGAGCAGCTTGTGTTTGTTCAGATTGTCTCAGGTCTTTTGCGACTATTTCTTGCCCTGTATGTGTGGTGCAACTTTTAAGATTGCCCTTTTATGTGCTTTTGTTTCAACTCAAGGAGAAAGCTTCTTTCCTTGGCTCCTTTTCCAGGAATCCTGATCTCTTTTGTTTGTTTTTGTGCAGAATTTTCTCCCGGGCTCCTATGATTTCTTTAAATTTTCGACCTCACTCTGTGCCCCCTTTTCATTGCTTGTTTCAGTCCTGGGCCGTTCTGCCTGCTAGGGAGATCATAGACACCTGCTAAGTAGCCAGCTCCCAGCCCTCACCTACCCCCACCTTCTTTCCTGGGAAAGTCGAAAACATGTTAAGGGCCCGTCCTCTGGCCTTTGGCTCCTCCCACCTCCTTTTATGTCTTATGCCAGTCCACAACCTGGGGGAGAAGTTAAGTCTAATGAAAAAACCCGCTAGAACTTAAACCCAGAAACCAGGAACTAGCAGCCCCAAATACTTCTTAGAACAGGAATTCTCAGCGGTGGGCTAAATGGATAAAAACCATGCTCACACAGTGTAGATTGTTCTCTTTTCTGGCACGAAGTATGTCATGCAAAGCTGCCATCTACTGACCCCCACCTGGAGCAGTTTGGCCACCATAGGGGACTGTCAGTGCTGGGTCTTCTTCCCTTGCTCCTTTGGATTCTGTCTTATGTAAGGGATCCTTTGCCTTATAGCAGATCAGTTTTCTCTTTTATTTGGTGAGTCTTTTCTGCCTCGATTAAATTCCCCATTAGGGTATCCTTCCCCAGGGAGCCAGATGGGGTCAGCATTCAAAAAAGCGGATTTTCCATTAGGTGCTCCAGCAATTGGAGGAGGGGTCGGGTGTGTGCACCTCTTTTCAATAGCTCCCCCGGTGTCTCTTTTGTTTCCCCGAGGGCCCTTTTGTATGCTTGGCTTCACCATCCCATTGGGTTCCACTCTGAGTTATGCAGCCTTGGGACAGGGTCCTAGCCATTCACTGCTGTCAGTGGCTATATGGTCTGTCTCCACAGCAAGGGGTACCTGGGCCATGTTGCCACTGTGTGACTCTTAAGCTGTGCAGGGCAGAGTGAGAAGGAAGTGTCATATTGTCAGGTGTGAGTTATAGATCTCAATTTCTTTTTTTGTGCTTTTTTCTTCTGTGATTCTGTGTTTGGGAGTCCTTCTCCAGTCTCTATTGTTCTCCAGAGTTCCAAGCAAGTGGATTTGTCCTTTTTAGTAGTTGTTTCTGAGGGGAGGCTTTTCCAGGGGATGTCTTAACCTTGCCATCTTGATGATGTCACTCTGATAGGTATGTTTTTTATGTTAAAGTATCCTCCTATTTCTAATTTACAAAAAGATTTATCTTAAAATCAGGCATGCTTGTTGAATTTTGTCAGGTGCCCTGTCAACTTCTATCAGACTGGTCATACATTAATAGACATCCAGAAGTTAATTTAATTTTGTCTTTCTGGAATAAACCATTTTTTCGTCATGGTGAATTACTATAAAATCTTCTGATGGATTGACTTTGCTATTAGTTTTAGATTTTTGCTTCCCTTTTTGTATGTGATTTAGCCTTAATTTATGCTACTCAGGGTTTGGCATTATGGTTTTTCTAGCTTCATGAACTAAATTGGAAAATTTGCATCTTTATGTTTTGGAATAGCTTAAATTTTACAGAAGTTGTTCTTATATTTGATAGATTATCCTCCCATTGTCTCATAAAATATCTGGGACCCCAACTTTTTTTCTTCCATTAATATTTTTTATTTGAAATCTTTACCTTTCCTTGCTCAGTTTTCTCAATTTATATTTTTCCTTGAAAATCATTTATTTCATGAGGATATTCAAATTTATTGCAATAAATGTAGCATTCATATAATATTTAAAATCCCCAGTATTGTGATGGTATCACATTTCTACATGTCTATTTGCAGTTTCTCTTTCAGATTTCCTAGAGGTTGGCAATTTTATTAATTTTTTTCTAAAGAGTTTTTGGCTTTATGCATCAATTCTTGTCCTTGTTTTATTTTGCATTCTAATTTTTAAAAATTTGAATTCCTTTTATTAGGTGATATTTCTAAATTCTTGAGTTGACGATTGTTCATTTTTCACATTTCTTATATAGAAATAAAAGACCTTTGAGGTTACAAATAGTTCCCTGAGCAATCTTTGCCTATATTCCATATATTACATATATATGCTTCTTTAGTGTCATTAATTTTCAAAGAGTTTGTACATTACTCCAAATAGAATATTTTCATATCCAAGTCACTAGAATTTCTTATTCATTGTTATTGATACCCATTTCCATGGAACTGTTAGATAATGTGGTATGTACAATATCTATAGCAGATTATTAATGTCCTATTTGATCTTTTGGTAAATACCCTACACATTTATGAAAGAAAAAAAAATGACTATTCCTTATTTGTAATATATGAAATTTTTGACACTGATACTTTAAACTAATATTGTGCATAGAATTTAGGATTGCTGGTATTCTTACTTTTTTCAGTCTGTTTGCTCTGCCACTTTCTTAGGGTGGTGTATGGAATTCTCCCATAATACTTGTGTTTTATTTTTAAATTTATCCTTGTTTTTTTAACATTTTTCCTTCTATATCTTGAAATACTCAACCATGCTTTTCCATTGATTGACTATAAATGGAAAACTATGCTAGTTTTGGTTGTCATTTTTAAGAAAAACATTGATATGTGGATCATGAGTAAAGAAGAGTGATCAGAATGGTTCAGGGACTCAAAGCCATGGCACTTGGTAGCTAGTAAAAGGAACTGGGGAAATCTGGTTTGGATGTCAAATGGGCATGCTAATTGTTTTCCACATGCCATTGTGCAGGGAGGTTAAGGTTGTTCTGAATAATTTCAAAGAACAGAACTGAAAAATGCTTGGAGAAACAAAGAATCTGATTTTGGCTCAGTATAAGGATAATATTCAGTTAGATTAATTCCCAAACGGAATTGAAACTGCTGGAGGTTGTGAAATTCCCATCACTGTGCTGGTGATCCAGAGAGGCTAAATGATGACTTCCCAAACTACTGTGGGAGAGAGTTCAAACATTGGCTCAAAAGTAGGATTAAAGGCTGTTTATGTCCCTGAGGATTCTTGTACTGCGTCATTATATTTCTCTCATTCACACCTTCTGAGATGTAAGTATTTAGGTATTCAAAAAGGTTCAATTGAACAAGGAATGAAAATAATTTAGTGCTCCTGATCAAAGCTTTGTTGCCTCATGTTTGTGATCCTCTGCATCTACAAACAAAGGTAAAGCATATATAGGACTACTCCGTCCATCAGACATGATTGACAGAACCTGAAACTAGCAGTTGCTCTGATTGTGGAATCAAAGAATGACAATACTGAATGGAATTTTGGAGACCATCTAAGTTTACTCCAAGTCAGTCAGTTCACAGTCCTCAAAGCATATTTTTCATTGTGAAAGTCTTTAGTCAGTTTATTTTCAAATCTGCCTGCTCTTTTTTCATAGAGTATTGTTCTTTGCTTATAGTGTCTAATCTATATTTTAATACTTTAAAAGTATTTTTCTATCTGTGCTCCTGAGAGTGACAGAATTGGACTCAAATAAGTCCTCCCTGCACATGGTTCAACAGTCCCTTCTACTCAAACCTATATGTGATGCTGGAGTTTTTAGGTATACTTCCAGAGACTGGAGCCTCTGGCCTACCTACGTGCCAGGTGTGCGTGGAATCTCGGTAGAGCTGTAACTCCTACTCTACAGCTCAATGGACTCATCCAAGTCACCTGGCGAAGAGACAACGATGGGCAACATCCAGCCCAGGGAGTGGAGAGGGCCTGCATCTGCAGGCAGGATCATCCCACCCACCATATCCATGGGATATAAGCCCTCTCTCACTTGGAGGTGGAGTGGACATCACCATCCCAGTCCCCTCAGGATTGGGGGAAGAACTATGGACTAGAGTGGACTTGATGGTATTCTGTTGTACACATATGGTGATTCTAGCAATGGAAGAAATTATAACAGTGAGGTGGAGCCAGTGGCCACTGGACACTTTCGGGGCAGTGAGGGGACGAGCAGTTGAAATACAGGGGCTTTTTCTGGAGGTTGTCCTGAGTGCCGTTGTGTTAACGGATGTAGGCCATTTAAATCAGCACACACCACTCAGAACTGTGTGCGAGAGAGTGTGGTCTACGATGTGAACTGTGGTCTATGGTTGGTGGCAAGGCCCCAGGATGTTTAAGTCCATTGAGGGTGGTGGGCCACACTTGTGGGAGATGTTGGTGTGGGAGGTGGGGAACATGGGAATCCTGGTAGGGTCCATGTAATATTTTAGGTAATCTAAGCACCTCTTAAAAAAAAAAAAATATATATATATATATAACATTTTTGTAAGCAAATGCACATATATGCATATATATTTATATATCATTTTACAAATATTGGTATGTATTGTAAAAATTTTGATTTTTACCCACAATAAAAAATAAATTAATTTAAAAAAATTAAGTTCTGAAGAGAAAAAAATAAAAATAAAAATAAATAAAATAAATAAAAGTCTTATGAACATAGTAAAGAAAAATATTCATACATAAAACTTCTTTACTATTCTGAGGCTGTGCCCCATGTGGGAACAAGTTCTAATTGTTTGACTTATGTTTAATAAAATTGACTGATTGAATTTAAAAAAAAAAAAAAAGTATTTTTCTATTAACTCAAGGATTTTGTTTGGTATATTTGTGCTTTTCATGTATCATATGAAGGTTCTCTGGATAGATCATGTCCTCCCCCCATCCCCCCCCGCGTGTGTGTGTGTGTGTGTTTGGAGTAAGTGCAATTTCTTCAGCTTCAGCAGGGATTTTATTTTTTTAATGTGGGAACAAAAATGCCTGGGCTGATGAAACATATTGCAGTATAGTTTTCTGGTTGCTTCTGCTAGTTACCCCCAGAGGTATTACCAGCTTAAGACTAATTTTTCTGTTAATATCTGAGCTTGGAAAATCTAACATCACTTGGGAGGGCACATTTGGACTCTAAATCCATCCTGAGATCTCCTTTCTCCTGAGACTTGATATTTTCCAATTAGAGATTAAATGCTGATGCAGTTGAGTTGTTCTTCACTTTTTCTGGGATGGTGGTGAGGTTTTTTATTTTTTTTATTTTTTTTTTTATTTTTCCTTTCATTGAAGAAACATCTCCTCTTTTGAGGTTTCTAGTTTTATGAAGAGTGTCTCAACACCAAATTCTTGACTTGTACCTATCCAAGCCTTCATTATCTTTATGGATTTAAACCAAATCTCCATATCAAGAGTATATATATAACTCTTGCAGATCAATAATAAAAGCTAAACAACCCAATGGAAAAAAACCGGACAATATTTGAACAGACAGTTTAGGAAAGGAGATATACAAATGGCCTATGAAATGATGCTCAACATCATTTGTAATCAGGGAAGTGCAAATTAGAACCACACCTACTAGAATGGCTGAAATTCAAAAGGCTGACAATATTGAGTATTGATAAGAATATGAAACAACTAGAAGTCTCATCCATTGCTGGTACAATGCCAAATAGTCAGCTACTTAGAAAACAGTATTGCAGTTGCTTACAAAGGTACACATACATTTATCATGTAATCCAACAATTCCATTCCTTGGTGTTTTCCTAAGAAAAATGGAAAACATGTATCTCCATAAAGACTTTGCATGTTTATAGCAGCTTAACATATAATACTTAAAAACTGGAAACAATCCAAATGCCCATCAACAGATGAATAGATGAAGTATTATACATCCATACAATCGAGTATTCGTAATAAAAATGAACTATTGATGTATTCTTGATCAATGAATCGGAAACACATGCTAAGAGAAACAAGCCAGACACAAAATAGTACATACTATATGATTCCATAGAAAAGGCAAATCTAAGTTGTAGTGAAAGAAAGCATACCAGTGGTTGTCTGGACTGGGAATGGAAGGGGGAATTAACTAGGGGTGCTTTTTGGGGAGATGGAAATGTTCTATATCTTGACTGCGATGGTGGCTACATGGTGTATACATTTGTCAAAATGCATTGGATTGTAAATCAAATAGATGCATTTTATTATATATAAATTATATCTCAAACTTGACTTAAAAAATAAGCAATCCCACAATCTACTTTCTTTTGCAATATAACCCCCCTGGGGTGGCTGCCATTTCAGTTAGTTTACTACTTTGACTTTCAAATCCTTCCATACTTCTGGTATATAAAAAATTTCCACTTTATTTTTCTTATGAACCAACTATGTAGTTTTAAATGTTTTATTTTTGATGAGCGTTGCTAGGTATTTATTGCAAGAGCAATTTTGTGTTAGCCATATTTCTAGTCCTAGAAATTTCAGAGTTTTGTGGTTTTTCTCTTTGTTTATTTTGCTACATGGTGCACTTATACAGTACAATCATGGGAAGTAACTTCTACCCCTGTAAAATGTCTTAGCTGATGGATAGTTGGTATTTGAGGAATACCAGGAAGACAGTAATATTTATTTTATGCTTATTGTATGATGTTGGACTGTTTTAGATGCTTTCACATTTGTTGGATTAATTCAATTCTTATACTAGCAATTGGACTAAGTATTGTTATTAACATGTTAAATGTGAGGAAATTGACCTTAATAGACTAACTTGCTTTGGTTCCTCCTGGCAATGGTTTCTATCTGGAATGTAAATGAAAACTTCTGATTCCAAGTCCAGTTGATTTATTTCAGGTTGCAATAATATCATGCTCTCAACATTTAAGTGTGGTTTATAATATAAACATACAAACCTATCTTTATTGTTGAAAAATACTCTTAAAGACATTGTGATAGTATGAATTAATTTGGTCAATCCAAAAAATGATGTTTTTGAACTAATCCATTCCTGTGGGTATGGGGCCATTTTGATTGGACTACATCAGTGAGGCATGACTCATGTTGGGTCTGTGCCCTCTTACTACTAGAGCTTTACATAAACGGAAACATAAAGAGAAACACGCACAGAGAAAGAAAGCCACCATTTTTGACCTTGCCATGTAGGAGAGGACTGAGGATTGCTAGCAGCCAAAGCTTAAGCACAAAGTCCCCTAGAGGCTGGGCCCACAGAGCAGCTCAAGGCCGAAGGATGAGCCATATGCCTGATAGCCCACAGCTTAACTCAGGAAGAAAGTGGAGGAGCCAAGAATGAGAGAGAAGGTCCCGAAGGAGACAAGCCTGCTGCCTGGTTGCCTATAGCTGAGCACTGGGAGATGGTAGATTCTGGAAAGGCAGGCTGGGACCTTGTCAGAGACTAGCAGCCATCTTGTTTCAACACATGGCAGGACCCCAGGATCACGGATAGCTGTCTTTCGTGAGAAAGCATCTCTATTGATGCCTTGATTTGGACATTTCACAGCCTCAGAACTGTAAGCTTTTACCCTATGTAAAATTCCCATTATAAAAGCCAACCCATTTCTGGTACTTTGCATCAGCAGCCCTGTGGCAAACTAAGACAGACATTGTTCATGATTTTGTTTGATTCCCCTTGTTTGATGGCCCAGATAATAAAGTCATTTAAAATTGTATACCAGAAATACATTTCCTCTTTTACAGAACAGATCATAAAATGTTGGTTGCATGGCTTGCCCTCCTATTCAGGCAGTGTTCTCATGTCTCCTGCCTTGTATGAAGATTGTCCAGCTGGGGCTAGGTGTGGGAGTGGGTGGGACTGATTGATGACCTCAGTGCTGCCCACTTAAATATAAGCTAGGAGTATGTTTTAGTGTGCTGGGCTGCCAAAAGCAGAGACATAAAATGAGTAGGCTTTGAATAGTGGGAATTTATTAGCTTACAGACTTACAGTTTTGTGGCTAAGAAACATCCAAATCAAGGCATTCCTAGGCTATGCTTTCTCCCCGAAGAACAGCTGATGGTGATCCTGGACTCCTTTGTCACATGGCAAGACTCATGGCAACATCTGCTGGTTTCTCCCTTCTCTTCTTGGTTTTGTTTCTTTCAGCTTCTTGCTTCCCTGTCTTTTTCTCTCTCTCCCTCCCATATTCATGCCTTTTACTCTAATAAAAGGAATAAGATCCAACCTGGGCCACACCTAATCAAAAGGTCCTACATAACAAAAGGTTTACACCCACAAAAATGGGTTAGCTTTAAGAACATGATTTTCTGGGGGACAAACAGTTTCAAACGACTACAGAGTATATTACAAAAAGGTCTTGGCTATGGAGAGCCAAGCTCTAAAATAGAATATGGTACTCAAATTTTAACGTGCACTTGGAGATCTTGATACTGTGGATTCTAATTCAGTAGGTCTGCAGTTCTCACTCCCAGCTGATGGTGATGCTACTGGTTCTTAAAACTCACTTTGAGTAGCAAGGCTCTAGCCCTCTACTGCACTCTGGATGCTTAATCTTTCCTTTCACCTTATCTGGATCTCTAATATTTGTTTGGTTCCATATCTTCTTGGGTCTCCTCTTCTCTGGGTCCCTTTGATTGGCAGCTCATTTTAGATGAGATTTTATGGCTTCATGATGGAACTTGACTTTTCAATATTGTATTTATGCTAAAGTTATAGATTTGGGCATCATTAGCACACATGTTGTAGAAGACTATAATTCTCTGCCTCTGTCTCCTTATGCCTTATCTCTATCATGCATGTTGGCCAGACTTTCAATTGCATTTTTATTTAAAGAATGATTTTTCCCTAGTGGCCAGAGAGTGTTCCATCCATGTACCCATTAGGTTCGAAGAGCTGGACCATCAGCTCTCAACCAATTACTGACGGAAATTGATGTATAACTACTGAAGCTCCTTTGCCTCTCAAGTAGGATAACCTTGAGACATGTTTTTTACATGGTTTCCCGGAGTTCCCCAGTGCCCTTTAGCTACAGTTACTCCAAGTGGTAACTTGCTTGAAAATTTCCCCTTTATTGGCTACTTTCCTTTCCCTATCTCATTTTTGTACCCCTCTGTTGGAGTTTCCTAGGATCAGCCTCCTAATATACTGCTTCTGCAGGGAATCCAAAGACATAGCTGGTAGTTAAAACTGAGTGCATAATTGAAACCACAAGGAGGAGGTGTGTAGAGTGAAAGAGAATAGGTAGGAGGATGGAGCCATGGGGAGTATATATGATCTATTGCTATGTGTAGAACAAAATAAGTCAGCAAAGCAGTGGCCAGAGAGGTAGAATGAAAATCAGAATAGTCCTACCTTCCAACCCAGTCTCTCTCCTGGGCTCCAGACCTGTATATCTAAGTGCCTTCTGGGCAATGCAGCCTGAACATGAAAGTTTCTATGAAGGAACCTGAGGGTCATCCTTAACTTCTCTCTGTTACTACTAATATCCAACAAACCACTAAAAACCACTAAACACTATTGCTTCGACATCCCCCAAACCTCTTAAATCCAGACATCCACTTCTCTTTATTCTTTCCTGCCACTACCCTAGTTGAAGGCACCATCATCTCATGCCTGTATTGTTGCAAAGGCTTCTAAACTTTTCCCTCTGCCCCCAATTTTGAACCAGCGAATTCGTTTTCCATAAAGCAACTATGCTGATCACATGTTCCTTGGCTGAAAGTGGCTCAGGGCTCTCCATTCCTCTTTGAATGAATTCCAAACTCCATATGACACCCCCTGCTCTTACCTCCATCCTCTACTCTCACTGCTTTGCTCTTACACTCTAAGCACTAGCCTCCTAAGCTATTTAAGTTTCCCACATTTCTCTGTTCTTTCTTGCTACTGGGCTCATGTGCATGCTGTTCTCTCTTTTAGAACTGCCTTTCTCCAAATCCCTTCCCTGTCTGACTTAATTCCTCCAAATTCAGTTTGAATGTTCTCTCCTATGGGAATCTTTCCTGATCCCCAAAAGCTGGGGCTGGAGACACCCCCTCCTCATACTTGTTGCAATATTTTCTTACTGTATTATGACATTACCACTCTACATTATAATTATCTGGTGACTACTCTGTTTTTGCTACCAGATTCTAAACTCCCTTGAACTTAGTTAGTGTATTTTTGGTAAATTATTGTATTTCAACTGCCCGGCATAAAATAAGTGCACAATAAACTTTTTTTGAATGAATGAACAAAATGAGCCAGCAGTTTCAAATGCCAGAGTATTCAAGCAAGATAAGACTGAAAATAACTGAAGATGGTTTCTGCAATTAGGCTGTTATCAATGCCTTCAACAACAGCAGCTATACTTCAATATTTGCGGTGCTGCGAATTAAGATAAGTTTTTCCAAAATATCATGTTTTCTGTTATCGGTGGGGAGATGTTTAAGAAATTCTCCATTTATTCATTTTGTTTTGTTAATGTTCATTTTGATGTATAGGATGTTATGCTTTTTAAAATTTAAAAAGGAGGGTTGGGGGAGGGACCAGGTGAACACTGGGGATGTGCGGGTATGTAGTTGAAACTACAATGTTGGGAATGTTTTTTTGGCAATATAGCTGGAGAGGGTTACTCATTTAGGGTGTTGGATGTGGGGGGCATTTGGGACAGGGTGCACCTGGGGCAGGCTTCTAGGGAGTGTGTGAATGTTCATCTTGTCACAGTGTGTTGTATCAGTGGATGGAGACCCACATAATGAGTGGAAAGGTGTTGGACTCCCATCCTGGGGAGTCCTGCTATGTTCTCAGATAGAAGGGCGGGAGTCTCTCGATCACAGGCAGTGCCTAATAGGGGAGGACAGGCCAGTATGTCAAGCTCTCAATGTTCTTGCAAATAACTATGAATCTTGTCCTTCAATGAGTGAAGCTTGGTGGTTACCGTGGGTCCAAGGGGAGGGGGAGGGAGGAATAGAATAGATGGTACATGGGGCATTTTGGGGGCAATGGAAGTGTTCTACTTGCAATGATGGATACAGGCCATGTTAAATTTCATCAAAATTTATAAAAGTGCATGGTCCAAAATGTAAACCATAATGTAAACCACTGACCATGGTTAGTAGCAACGTTTCAATATTTATACATCTATTGTAACAAATGTACCATCCACATGTAAAATGTTATTAATAGGGGGAAAGGGGAAAAGGGGGAAGATGTTGGGTATATGGGAATCCCCTATATTCTGTACATGACTTTTCTGTAACCTAAAGCTTCTTTGAAGACAAAATGAAAAAAAATAAGACACTGGGAGAAAAAAGGAAGAAAATGTCACTGTACATACAAGATAAAAGATTTTACAGTGATGAAAAACATAATGTCAAAATTTTTTTTAATTTTATATTTTTAATTATTTTTTATTCCAAAAATTTTTTAATTTTTTATATTTTATTTTTAAAACTATCATTATTATTTCATTTTCTTATTAATAGTAGTTGGTTTTCTTAGCTTCATTTCTGAAGAAGTTTTGGATCACAGAAGGGTTACAACTGTGGCAGGGGAGGATCATTGGTGCAGGGTGTCAGTGATGGTGATGCATGGGAGGAGGTTCACCTGGGGCATACCTATAAGGCATATAAATGTGTTCAAGTGTTCATGGGGCATTGTCACGGTGGGTGGAGATTCACACAATAATTGAAAGAATATCGAATTCCTGGCCTGGGGTGCTCTGCCACATTCTCTAATGGGACAGCAAGAATCCCCTATACTCAGGGGATGACTAGTGAAGGAGTATGGACCATTGACGTGCCCTTGATATCAATGAATGTGCTTATGATACCTTTACTTTTGAAATTGAAACATAGCCTAGTATTATAGGGTGCCTAAGAGTTACTTCCTGAGAGCCTCCTTGTTGCTCCAATGTGGCCTCTCTCTAAGCCGAACTCAGCATATAAATGCATTACCTTTCCCCCAGCATGGGACATGACTCCTGGGGATGAGTCTCCCTGGCACTGAGGGATTACTACCAAGCACCACCTAGCAATGCAACTGAAAAAAAGATGTTGACCAAAAGGGGGGAAGGGTAAAGGCAAATGAGTTTACATGGCTAAGAGAATTCAAAGTGAGTTGGGAGGTCATTCCAGAAGTTATGCTTATGTACATCTCTGCAGGATCTCATTGCCTGCCAAAGTAGATATTGCCTCAAATAGCGGAGATATCCAGACACTATAGGCAGGGCAGACAGCTCAGGAGTTTGGTGCCCTGCCAGTGGGCCCTACTTTGGAATTAATGCTCCCCAGTATGACAGAGTTGGACTCAGTTGTCGTTTCCCTAAACATGACTCTTTTGACCCTTCTATTTTATCCTATAGTTGGTACTAGAGTTGATAGTTGTATGTCTAAGGGACTTAAATCTTTGGGCTGTCCATGTGCCAGCTGGGCCCTGAATCTCAACAGAGTTGCAACACCTACTCTCCAGTTCATTGGACTCACCCAGGACAATTAACAAGGAGATGATGATGGACAACAACCATCCCAAGGAACAGAGAGAGTCTGCAGCTGCAAGCAATATAGTCCCATCCATCTGCCCCGTGGGATCTAAACCCCCTCTCAATTAGAGGCGGAGTGGGCATCACCATCCCATTTTATCACTGATGTGGAGGCAGTGGCCAATGAAGGTTCAGAGGGGAGGAAGAGGGAAAAACAGGTGTAATATGGGGACATTTTCAGGACTTGGGAATTGTCCTGAATGACATTGCAATGACAGATACAAACCATTATATATCTTATCATAACTTACAAAATTATGTGGGAGAGCGTGCAAACTACAATGTAAACTATAAGCCACACTTAGTGGCAATGCTCCAAAATGTGTTCATTAGTTGTAACAAATTTACTGCACTAATGAAGGATGTTGTTAATATGGGAAAATGTGGAAGGGGTTGGGAGCGTGGCATATGGGAATCCCCTATATTTTTTATGTAACATTTATGTAATCTAAGCATCTTTTTAAAAAAATATATTTAAAAAAAACACACTTTTTGTACTGCTAGTTTATTTTGCAAACCTGTATTTTTATCCTTTAGCAGACCAAAAACTAGGAATAACTTATGCAAGGCATTTCTCGCCTGGGCACTGCTATCAAAATGACAGCGGGGTATGTGTTCATACTTAGAGAGTGTGAGAATTCTCAGGTAGTGTCCTATCATCACCAAAGTATGGAAAGTTTTTTCTTGAGTGGCCATTAGTTGATTTGTACTTTTAAAAATACTGTATATGGGGTGGGAGAAGCCCTAACCCACTCCTTTTGGAAACATGGCACTGGGCTGAAGGCATTTGCCCATCCTATTTGTTGAGCTTTTCCAACTATCCTGACACACAAGATGAAAAAGCCCCTAGAGTATGAATTATTAGTGTGAAGTGTCAAAAATGTGCTCTATTTCAAGGATGCCTGAGGTATCCGTCTTACAAATTTTCAGACACTGGTACATATTATTCATGAAGTGACTCTTAGCAAGATGCTTGGGGCATCACACATGAGTGATAAAAATGAAGGAAATATAATGAAATGGCTGTAAATTATATATAGGAAGGAAACAATGTGTTTTGAAGAGTTCTCAATCTACATGTTTCTACCTGGCTTTAAAAGACAGTAATAAAATGAATTAGAAACAAAACTGCTCATTGAACAATTGCTGCTGCCATTTAGATAATCTTGTGAAGGAGTTTTCTGGAGAACAACCTCTACTGTTTAGTGCCAGAGTTTGAGTAGAAATGTACTTCTTGGTCACATGGTTGCATCAACATGAGACAAATTTACAAGTAGATGCATTGTAATAATACCTTTTAGGGAAGCGGCTGTGGCTCAATCAGTGGGGCTCCCGTTTACCATATGGGAGGCCCTGGGTTAGGTTCCCGGGGCCTCCTGGTGAAGGCAAGCCCGCCCGCACGGCGTGGTTAGCTGACCCAGCGAGCACAAGCAGCAAGGGGGGGATAAATGAATAAATAAATAAAATCTTAAAAAAAAAAAAAAAATAATAATAATACCTTTTAAAGGCAATTCTAAAGACTTCTGACTAGAAATCAAATTACAGATCACCAGGAATTTGTCTATATGACATAAAGCACATGTAATATATACACACACATATATATATAAATAAATATAAATATATATATATATATAAATGTGTAATACAATGTTAAGATGTTTAGGAGTCTATCCCTTTGGTGTCTATGATGATAACTCTTTTCAAGTGTAAAACAATGTATTCATTATATTCGTTCACTCAACAAGTATTAATTGAGTGTCTACTATGTGCCAAGGCCTGTCTAGCTAGAAAGGATATAAAAGATATAATGGAAAACAATACAGAGCCCCTGTCCTCCAGGACTTTATATTCAAGGCACAAAGATATAACAAATGAACATATTATATAATATAATGTCAGGTAGTGTTAAGTGCTATGGAGAAAAATAAAGCCAGGTAAGAGAATAGAGAGTAATAGTGTAGGGTTGTGGGTATTGTGTGGATAAAGTAGCCAGGGAATCATTTTATCCCCCAATTAAGTCAAAACGTCCAGACTTCCAAGTGATGAGTCAAACAAAGGAAGTCTATTTAGAGCAGGGGGTTCTTAACCGTTTTTGTTCCATGGACCCTTTTGCCAGTCAGGTGAAAACCACGGACCCCTCACCAAGTCCACACTATACTGTGGATTATTTAATAAATATATCACACCTGTACCAACATGTCCCCACAATAATAATGTTTTTCTGAATTTTCAGTTCAAGTTCACGGACCCCCTGAAATCTTTCCATGGACCCCTGGTTAAGAACCCCTGATTTAGAGGATAACAGAAATTACTGTTTGGGTAGGATTCCATGACTGGTGGAGTTTTTAGATTTAATGGATTTTTTCTATTTTTCTTCTTCTTTTTCTTTTTTTAAGTACATCAGATTGGGCATGGACCACAAGCATTGTAGATAAACAATGCATAATAGCATTTGAGTCGAAAATGAATGAAGGGAAAGATCAATTGGTTTTATATTTCCAACACACAAATAGATTCCTTTTGAATATCATCTTTAGCTGAGCGTTAAATACAAAATATTTTAGAATAGCGACCAAAATGATGGGCTTTGCCCAAAGATATTTGAGTTTGTTCACATTCTAGCTCTACCACTTTCTAGTGGGGCAAATTTCTTTACTTTGCCGATTCTCAGTTTCTTTATCTGAAAAAAAAAAAAAAACCAGGTATTATAACAATGGAACTTATTTCACATGCTTGTTTTCAGGATCAAGCAAACTAGTCGATATAAAATGTGCATTTAAGTGCCTCACATAATATTTCATCTTTTGATTTGGAATTTTAATGATATTTTTCCATCTTGGCACTCCTATTCATTTTACCTCAGTCACAGTCATAGATTCTTTTCTCATTACTATGTAAAAGAATTATAGATAAATCTTTATATATTCTTATCATACTTCCCATTTTACATCCATTCCCCAAACACAATCTGAAACCATATCTACTTCTTTTTCCCTAGGTCAGAAAATGGTGAAATGGGTAAGAAAATTTTCCTATCCTGGATTTATTTTAAGAGGCATTATACAAAGTGAAGGAGAAAAGTCACATTGTTGTTGTACTGTATTGTTGGCATGTTGAAGCAACACAACCTAATTGAGAGTTCTAAAGTACAGTCTTCAAATTGTTCTGGGAAGCTGCCATTATTAGAAATGGGTCATCAAAGTTTTGACAAAAGAAAATCAGTCTTAGAAAATAAGATATCATAGCAAGGTGTTTCAGTTAGTTCAAACTTCTGATGTTTCATAAGGAGTAATCCCAACTTTTTAGATGAATTTCAAGTCATCATAAAATGAATGGTTACAGGGAAGAAACAAATAGTAGAAATCGCCGAAATTCTCAAAGATGCATCTAGTTTCTGTATTCATGTTTTATTAAATGAAATATGAAGAACCATTTGCTTTAAAGCTAACAGACTTTATGAAATCATGTTTTATGAAACAATTAGAAAAGCAAACATTCCCCTTTGCAGATAAACATATTCTGAAATCATGGAAAGAAAGATAAGAATTGAGCACTGTGCTTTGTGGCATATCACATTTTGAAAATGACAGAATCACACTCATACTATTTACCTTAATATTTTAAAATTGACTTTCATATTTTAAGTTTAATTTAAAATTTTAATATGGTTATGAATGAAGAGAGATACATTTCCACACAATTATTAATTCTGTACAAAGTTTTATAGAACACTTCAATCATCTTTTAGTGCTATCTTTGGATATTTACTCCCATTTGTCTAAATACCATATTTTCCTTCCTACTTCTTAATTTGTCCAGTTTGGTATTATCTATTGACTACTCAGTATGGAAAACGAAGATTTAGCTCTCTTTTCTCACCATCCTCAAACGTGCATACTTCCTCTTGCTCTAGCCTCGCAATACACATATCATAATATAAGTTAGAGCAATAATTCAGTGCTTGCCTGAGTATGACTATGTAAACACTACCTGCAGCTGAGCTACATAGTATATTGTGATTCTTTTTTTAGTTTCTTGCAAAATATTTTGCCCTGAAGCTAGTAATTGCTTTGTGTTATGGTTACTTGGTTTCCCTTATACTTGTCACTAATTCAGCTCCTTTCCTTAATTATCTAAATCTCCCATTAATGCACTCCAGCAAATCAGGGATTTTTTCCCCCTAAGAAATCTCTCCAAATTGGACTGGTTACTCTCCACGTGTGGCATATAAATTTGTCTCTGAGATCCATCTTTCCTCAATTCTGCTTTCTCATCTCTTGTGATTTATACCCTCCATTTTGGTATAACGTGTCTTTCAGTAGCTAACTGAGAAAGGCGTACTAGGAGGTAAAATCTTGAGTTCTTGCCTATCTGACTGTCTTTATTTAATTGATAGTTTGGCTAAGTATAGAATTATAAGTCGTAGATCATGTTCCCTCAAAAGTTTGGAAGCGATTGCTCCCTTGTCTTCTAGCTTCCTATATCATTTTTAGAAAGTCAGAAATAGTTTTTCTGATCATTTGTATGTTACCTGATTCCCCCCCCCCCCGCCTCTCTGGAAGCTTGTAGTATCTTTGCTTTGTCCCAGTTTTCTTAAATTCCATGGTAATGTTCCTTTGGTGAGAACCTGTTTTAATCCATTGTGCTGGGCACTTGATGAGTCCTTTTAGTCTGAAAGTACATCTAGACCATTTTTCTGCCATTTTATTTTTCAGTGGTTTTTCTCTTTCTGAGACTATTACTGATATCCATGTTGAATGTTGGCACTCTTGGCTTGATCCTTTACTTTTCCTATCTTGTTCTCTCACTTTTCATTTCTAGGCCTTTTTGCTTTATATTCAGGAAAATTTTCTCAATTTTATCTTCCAATTTTTTTTTTAACTGAGATTTTCATTTCATTTTCATTCCCCAGAGAAGAACTGGGAGCATCAAGGCTGGGAGCATCGAGGCCTGACTGCTGAGTGGAGGGAAAGGATTGCTGCTCTCAACTTTCCGTAAGTAAACTTGGCCTTGATTCCCCTATTTCCTTGTATGGTACCTGCGCCTTCCTGTGCCTGGTGGTCTTTTTTTTTTTGGCTCTGCAAGTTCCACCTCCTTTCCTTCTCTACCCTACTCTGTTTCAGGAGATGGATCTCTTTGGACATCATCAAATGGGTTGGCTTTGGCCAGTGGGAGAGAAGTGGCTGTGTTCTTGTCCTCTTCAGCCACAGAGTGGCCCTTTCTTCCAACCACAGGTCTTCCTGGGTTCTAGCTACTTGGCCTCCCACCTTGCCCTTTCAGCCCTGCTGTTGGTAGCTGCCACTTATTCTTGAGCTCTAGGTATTTCACCATCCCATGATCATTAGTTTCCCTTTGTTGAATTCAACAAAACAGAGCTACTGAGAATTGGGCATAACATGAAAATACAGACATATTCTGCTTTAAAGTGATGAGATATATGAATATAACTTTCAAAATTTATGTTAGCAGGTGTTTGGGGAGGATTATTCACAAAGGAGGATTTGTTTCTTTACAAAAACTTCACCGTAGGATTAAATAGTAACTTATTTTAAGTGCAGTTAAAATAAGATTTCCCTCACCAAAATTTAATTTATCCACAGCTTTACATTATATCAACTGCTTAAGGCAGGGAAGAAACTGAGAACAAAAAAGATTAGTGACAGTGGGAAAATCAGAGGGAAAGCTTTCAAACGGCATGTGAGGGCTGATGGGTTTTGAATACTGTCATGGAAGTATTTATGCTGTCTAAAGACTATAGTTCTTCTGTGATATAGTTTAGAAATTACATTTTAGTGACATGGAGAATGGATTGATGAGGGTATAGTTCCATAACTCTAGGGCACAACTAACATCTAACATGGCAACCAACGAAAGCAGTTTCTTTTAGTTTTAAGGTTCTTCAATTTGTCATTACTGATTCTGGGTGGTCTCGGTTGGCTCTCCTGGTCAAATTATCCCAAGAGCCATCTGGCTCCTGGGGTATGCTCACATGACATGCAAACCCATCTTCTTATATCCATGCATAATGGACATTTCAGGTTTACTTTTGGGTAGGGCTATTGTACTCTAAACTCTGCATCACTCTTAGACTGTATTTTCAAGACTATCTCGGAAGCCACCTGTCAAAAAGGAATTTTTTAAAGGAAAAAGTCTAACTTAAACATAATTGACCTGACTTACCAATACATTAGCATTTCTTATTCATTGCATGAGCCAAACTTTGCTTATAGAGTAAATCTGGACTAATCAAAGATTCAGTGTGTTTCACGACTGTTTGTTAAAGCAGTTACTCTCCTAAGTAAAAGGGGTTGATAGGGAAAATCTCCATAGGCCCTGGTTTGGGGGAAATACAGTAGCTGTTGACCTTAGAAGTTTCGTTGATGGTGAATTTCCTTATTCACAAGGTCTGTTAGAAGCTTGTTACTCTTGGTGTGGTCTGCAGACTAGCAGCATGGACGTCACCTGGGTCATTGTTAGAAACTTCGATGCTCTGGGCCAGACTTCTGAGTCAGGATCTGCATTTGCCCTGTAGGCGATTAGTGTGCACCTAAGAATTGGTGCAGTAGAACAGGAAAGCACCACCTGGTGGTCATTGAAGCCCTGCTGATCCCTGGCTTCTGGCTTGGGAGGCTTGTGTTTATCAGCGGTAGCCATGCCTGCAAAAATGCAGAGGGTTAAATGGGCCAAGTTTTAGCTAAAATATCAAGGAAGATGCACCAAAAAGAGATTCGGTGATATCATGGTAGGTGATATAACCATTTTGAAAAATGATAATTATACTTATCATAGTAACAGCTTTTTGAAGTGAGAAAACTTTCTCCCTTTCTGATCTCCCCCCACGTCAACACATCTGTATTCTCTTTAGAATGTAAGATTACTTCTCTAAGTGAAGCCCAAGCTCTTTCTCCTCCAGAAAGCATTGAGTATCTCATTCAGAAGCTAGGTTCAAATGCACTGCCTCTCTTTATGCATATCTCTAATAGGAAGTGTTTACAACAATTAATCTAATTTACATTGCACTTAAACACAACTGATAACACCTTTTAAACATGTTATAGAAAGACTAATTGGGGATTTTTGGAAAGAATAGTTTTTATTGACTTTTTCCACCTTGAGTTGAAATCCCTGAACACCTAAAATATGCTCTCTAAAGGGTGAATTACACTATGGCCTGGCTCTCCTTATACTCCTTTCCCTTCAATAAACACAGATTGGTTATCTGTTGTGTACCATTCATGAGTATACAAAGATGAAATCTCTACCTTAGAGGTGCTCACAATCTCTTGGGGAAGAAGGTCAAGGACATCATGACATTGGCCTATTATAAATGCTATAGCTATATTGGCAACTCATGATGGAAAATAGAAGAAGGCGGGATTAATTCAGTCTTAGTAATCAGGGACTGATTCATAAAAGAGGTGACTACTTTTGGCATCTTGTTAGTGTGTGATTTATGATACAAACATTCACAGATGTTGTTGGCTCCTGGTCTCAGAGGAGGTGGTTGAATGAATCTTTAAGTAGAGCCAAGCCTAATATTGGCAGGTTCGATTAGACTGCACTCTGTCCAAAATGTGAATTGATGGACAGGGTTAAAATGAAATGACCTCTGCTAACTTTATAAAACTGAAGTAAATGGTCCTGTGAATGCATCTGAAGGATGAGCATTAAAATGTTCCCTCCACACCCTGACCAGTTATAATATTTGCTGCAGCGGAGATAGGGGAGCATTGGTGCTGTAATCCTGATGATAACAGCTGACATCTGCAGTTTACAAAGGGCTTTCATGCTCATTATCTCGTTTAATTTTCCCAACAACCCCACAAGGTGGGTGTTATTTGCTTTTTCTAGTTGAAAAAAATGGTCAAAGTAAGTGGCAGAGCTTGGGTAAGAAACCAGGACTTTTAAGACTCCAAGATTAATATTTTTTCTACTAGAGCCAGAACTTTTAAACCTCAATAGGAGTCTCCCTTTGTTCCAGATGTTAAAAAGAACCTTCTCCCCTCACCTGGGGGAGCTTCATTTGTAAATTTTCCTGGAAGGCTGGGGGTGAAAATAGGGTTTCTCTGAACAATGAACTGTTATTTTCCCTGCCAAACTCAGCCCTCCTTTTGTATTCTTTGTCTCTGGGTGACCAGCACAATATGGTGATTGAAAGTAGGAGATAAAAGCAGAGTGGAATAGAAAATTACTTCAAGGTTTTAAATATGAACATTGTGGATGGTGGCGCATTTAAGGGAGAGAGAGACTACACATAGGGTTGGGTTTTGGGATCAACACTAGCTCTAAGGAGAGACATAGGGCTGAGACGCTAGAATGATGAGCAGACCAAACTATAGTGTTGTGACTTGGCGGAACTTGGACTGATTTAGCTAGTGTCTGGCATCAGTGAAAGGTTGGGCATAGCGATAGGTGTCTTGGGGAGATGGCTTTCCTGGAGCTGCGAATCTTGGGTTAGGGTTGGGGTTTTTCATCTCAGTTGAAGAAGGACCCAACTAGTGCCAGGAACAATAGGAGGGATTGGCGAGGGTCAGGGAAGATGGCAGCTTCACAGCCAGCAGTCTAGTCAACACAAGGGGACTGAAAGGCAAATCTGAAAACCAAGGCAGAGGCCCAGTCAAGTGTCCTGGGTCAACATGGCAAGGTCAGGGGCAAAAGTGCAGGTCAATGTCCTGTAGTGATCCTGTTTTTGTGGCAGGTCTCAGAGTGTTCAAAATGGCGAGTCCCTCCCAGATGTGTCAGGCTTACAATAAGACTACTTGTTTTTTATGTATTTAATGTTAGATAAGAATTTTTGAAATCTTGCCAGCATTATTTAGGACTGGCTCAGGAATCAGAAGGTCTGAGTCTACAAGTTGAGCAAGGCTGGGGAAAGTATATAATTTGTTCTATCTGATATAAATGTGTTCTCTCACGTGCTAATACTAAATATAATTTATATAGTGGCACACTAGCAGTATAGTCCAGTGTCAAAGGTCATGACCCACCAGATTCAGAATAAAATTTTGAGTATATTTATGGTAAACAGAATAATGGCCCCATAAAGCTGTCCACGCCCTAGTCTCCAGAGCCCATGAATGTTACTTTAGGTGGCAAAAGGGATTTTGCAGATGTGATTAAGGTTAAGGACCTTGAGATGGGGAGATTATCTGGGTGGGCCCAATCTAATCATATGAGGCCTTAAAATCGGACACCTTTCTGCTCTGTAGCGGGAGGAGTCCATGCCCTGTTGTGGTTCTGAGATGTAGGGGCTTATGTTCAAGGAACTGCGTTTTATTAACAACCCAGATGAGTAGGAAAAGAATCCTCCACTAGAACCTCCAAAAAACGAATGCAGCCCTGCCAATGCCTTTTTTGTTTTAGCCCAGTGAGGCTTTTGTTGGACCTCTCACCTATAGAACCATAAGATAATAAACTTGCATTGTTTTCAACTACTATGTTGATAATTTTATGGCATCAATTAAAAACTATTACAGTCTTACTGCATGATTTGGGTTTTATAGATTGTAAATTCCTCAAAGGCAGAGATATCTATCTGTTTTGTTCACTGACATATAGTTAAGGATTTAGAACAGTGCCCAGGCTGTAGTAGGCACTCAGTAAGTATTAGTTGAATTTATTTACTGGTCATTCCATCACAAATCTTTATTGAGTACCTATGTATGCATGTCTCTGTGCTAGGAATTGTGTGGAATATAAAGCTGTAGGAGACATTTTTTCATAAAACTTGAGTCAGAAAGCTACATCCTGCTGGATGGCCTGGAGGTTGAATCTGGCCCACTGCCTAGTTTTGTAAATAAAGTTTTATTGGAATGCAGCCACTTTCATTAGATTATATATTGCCTCTGGCTGCTTTTGTGTTTTGGTGACATAGTTGAGTAGTTTTGAAAGAGACCATATGGTCCACAAAGTCTAAAATGTTTCCTCTCTGGCCCTTTACAGAATAAAATTTGTCAGCTCGTGGGTTAGAATCCTGTCATTCCAGCTTGCTAGCTGTGAACTTTGGACAAAGTGTATAACCTCTTCCAGATTTCCATTTCACTCGGTAAAATGTAGATGGTAGTACTTTTCTCATAGGATGGTTGTGAGAATTAAATGAAATGATGACTACTAGTGCTCAGCATAGAGCGGGGTTCTTAACAAGGGGTCCATAAAAAACTGATTATCTCAGGTTAAACTGATGATCTAAAACATATATTTTCCATCCTGGCCGCACCCTAGAATCACCCAAAGGACATTAAAAAACTACAACTGGGCACCTTGGGGACCCCCTCCCCAGTTTTCTAATTTAATTGATCTGAGATGAAGCTCCCAAATTTTAGTTTTTGAAATCTACTCCCATATGATTCTAACGTGCACCCAGAGTTGAAAACTGCAGATCTAAAACTAGCATTGGTAGGGCACTGGTTCTCGAAATCAAAATTCTTGGGCCCACCGCCAGACCTACTGAATCCGAACTGTGGGAGTGGGGCCCAGCCATCTGGGTTTTAACAAGCCTTCCAGGTGCTTCAGATGCACACTTAAGTTGGAGATGCACTGGTTTAGGCTATGTTTTCCCCAAATAGTAGTTTGCGGCTCAAATTAAATTGATTGGGAGAACACCCTGTACTATGACAGGATCTGTAAGGATTCCAACACAAAGGAGAAGTAATTTTGGGAAAAATAACTTGTCTTCTACCCAAGCATATATGGTAACTTCTCCTCTGAACTCCTAGAGTGCTTTCACTGTGTATCATTTAGGCATTGACCTCTTTTCACCTTACAATACAGTTTATTGTTTGCATTTTCTCTGCCCTGATCGGCTAAGCACTCTGAACAGGGCCCAGAGTCAGGCAAGAGTGCAAATTCATGAGCAGAGCCACGAACAGCAGATCAGGTGGAATTAATCAGAGAGCACCTCAGAACAGAGTTGTTCTCTCAGCCTTCTTTTGTCCTGAAGTTTTGCTGATTTTCTATTTTCTCTGTCATCATCTCCCTTATCCCTTGTCTCCACAGTCTTAAGTAAGAAAGGAAAGGTAGTATTCTAATCATTTCATGGCTGATTCCAAGCAATGGGCAGTGGGCTGTCAAAGCATTCTTCTCCAAGGGATGGTCAGCTCTGTGACTCTGCAAAGGGCAAGCATGTATTCTCTGCCTGAGGCACTTAGTAATTCTGGGACCACATCTATATGGGTAGATGCATATATAATACAAGAATTTTGGCCTTAAAATCCCATTACTTTGATTTTTAAAAAAATGATTTTAGGGTTGTAGCATCCGATCAAAATATCTTAGGCGACAGTAGATGAAAGTGAGACCCCTACAGCCCGAATCTCCTTTTTAGTGGTAATTTTAGAATTCAACTACACAACGCTTCTTCAGATGTAAAGATAAAAATACAATGTTGTAATGGCACTAGAAGGCTTTAATTTAGGAATTGTAAACCTTTGATTTTCACACTAGAGAAGGAATCAGTAATAACTTTAAAATACCCTTGAGTTTCCTTCTGCTTATTTGTTTCCCAGATCTATACTTCATGTTTTATTTCAATGATTCTTTCTCTTGTAATAATTGACTTCTGAGATTAATAAATTCTTCAAACCATCGGAAACTCTGAAAATTTGTCTCCTTGAGAACATGGGGCAAATACTTTTGTTGAGAGAGAGAAATGAAAAGATTCAGTTATTGTTTTTAGAGCCAGCGGCAGATTGTGCTAGCAATAAAGGAGAGTTTGTGTGATGCTTTATGGAAATGAAAGTTCTGTCGTTGCTTTCCCTGTCACACTTAGAGACCCTATTCATCTGTCCTTTCAGCAGCACCAGCATTTTTATAAACATGAAAAAACGCAACCAAAACACCTCAAACCCTTAATTGCTGTTGAAACAAGCTGTAGGAAAAATACAAGACTGATGACGCATACATGAGCATTCATTGCTCTGTAACAATATTAAAAGAGACACACAAACTTGAGGTGGCACCGATTTTGTGAACTCTTTCCCTGGGGGAATGCACTCAGGGAAATCCTCTGAGTTTGTACGAGATGTGAATTGAACTGAAGATCATGAGAAACCAGAAAGTAGTTCCCTGCTATTATCACACAACAGACTTTTGCTCAGTGCCACCTCAATCTGTTTCTAGTTGCCTTCGAATGCTCTAAAGATGGGAATGTTAAAAACGACATTATACAGATTCCCATGTAGCTGGCATTCCTCATGTGATCTAGCTTCTGCCAAACTGATGGGTGCACACTGGAGATTGGGAAGGCCCAAAACCAAGCACCATATGGCATGACCCGGCAGCTCTTCTGATCAGCATGGTGTTGGAAGCATTTGGTTCTTCAGAGGCTTAGACTCTAAGCCATGTACAGCAAGGCTCCAGTGTCCAGCCCTAGCATCATGGGTGTCAAGTGGAGGGCAGTGGTTAAAAAGAATCACCTAGGGTTTATCATGGAACAATCCTGTTGTATGATTGGAATATCTTCTGGCCTCTACAGGTTAGGGGAGGGATGCTTTGAACCTATAACAGCTTTGAGATTCGAAGGATGAAATGACATTGTGAACATGAGTGTAAAGATTTTGGAATTGAATAAAGCACCGCTCTCCATATGATTCTTTACATTGCCCTCAACCTCCATTCACCCTTGCCCGCCTGCAGTTCTCTACCTACCAATCACCAGTGCTGCATCTTGTGTCTACATGATTTTTGGAGTCCTGTAAGCTGAGGTGGTATCTAGGCTCTGTCTCTTACTAGCTGTGCAACCTGGGATAAATCACCATCCCTCTCTGTGCCCTCATTATAAAACTCTACCTTTCCTATTCATATTTATATGCAACACTGTTGTTTCTATGAAGTGATTTGGTTAAAATAAATAGGAATCTTAATTTGTTTGAGTTGCCCTACTTTGCCTTCAAAATAAAGCTAGCTCAACCATTTTACACACACATACAAGCCTGGCTATGCCCTGTTCCTAGGTCTCTTTCGAAGCTGGGATCAATTGTGTTTTGACGTGCGGTTTGCAAGTACCTGCACGTAGGTCTAACCCCAGTCCCCTCGTGATCTCCATCACTGGGTTTCAAGAAAGACCAGTGTCACCTACAGCATTTTTGTTTACCATGTAGATGATTAAAAAGTGGCCTATGAGGGAATGGTGAAAAGACCAGTGGAGAACCAAGGAGTCTGACATAGACAGGATTGTGTATGTGTCTGTGTGAGATCCTTGAGTTTGCTCTTCTGCTGGTAAAGCAGGGCAACTCAAATTAAGATTCCTGTTGAGCTGATTCATTGTGTATGGATTGTATATGAATATTAATGGGGAAGGAATAGTTTTAAAATTGTCAAAAATAGGAGAACAAACATTTTTTAAAACAAAAAGAGATCATCATTTATTCTAAAAGTGTTCTCATAATGGAAAAGAAAGGTTTAATATCATTGCCAGTGATTTTAAGGCAGAGTTGAAATACAACTGAGAAGGGAAAGTGATCTACAATGTGCTGCAGAAGAGACAGCCACCTAAAAACCTGTTTTGACTACAAAGGGAGATCTCTCATCTATCTAGATTATAAAAGGACATTCTCAAAAGAAAGGTGAGTTGCAGAGAAAACAATAACCAGAATTACTCAATCCCTATGTGGGGTTTATCTTATTTTGAAGAAAATGGTATTAAGAGCATAGAAAGTAGAATAATAATTGAGGGACGCAAACCCTGAGATATGCAAGGTGTGCCTAGCTGCTTTAATGAATCTATCTTCACAACTAGATAAACTATCAGTGTATAGGAAAAGATGTTTGTATATGACTTAAAAATACAAAATTGTTTTGGGAATTTTGGAAAAAATATGTCTAATAGTCTACAGTTACAGAATGCATATGCTACCAATGACTCTAACACTGATTCTTGCTTGCTGAAATGACAAAAATAGATTGTTAATAGATTATGATTGAGTGGGTAGAAAAGAAAACAATGATTATTAGGAGATAGTGTAGGTTCACTAAGAATAAGTCATGCCCAACTAATCTTGCTTCATTTCTAAAATTTGAGTTTTAGGTGGGAAAATAGAAAATACCATAGGGATAATATGTTTTGATTTAATTCGTATATTTCACAAACATTTACGGGATCTATGTGGGGAAAACTGGAGAAGTGTGGATGGAATGATATCCAGTTAAATGGAGTTATAGTTTGTCAAAGAATTTCAGCTCCTTCCCCATCCCATGTGTAGCCCTTCCCCTCAAAAAAAAAAAAAAAAAAAAAAAAGTAAAATATCTCTGTCCTTGGTTTTGTCCTACTCAACATTTTAATGATATGTATAATGACATCGAAGGCATACTTATCAAATTTGCCGATGACATAAAGCTTGGAGCAATAGCTAATACACTGAGTAAGTGAATCTTAATTCAAAACCATCTTGACAGAGTGGAAATCTGGCCAAAGCTAACAAGATGAAATTTAATAGTTATAAATTTTAAATCCTGTGTTTAGGTTCAAAAAAATCATCTGTACAAAATCTGGGTGAGGGAAAATTTGGCTTAGCAGCTATTTCGGTAAAAAAAGATATCAGTTTTTCCTCTGACTGTGATATCAATATGGGCTTCCAACTTCTCATTTGTAGAGCAAATACTTGTTACATCCCTACTACATGCTAACTGCATTCATTATCTTATTTTACTCTTAAAACAATAGGCAAAACACTTTTCCTTATCCTTCTCTTACAGATAAGAAAACCAATGAATTTGTCCACCTTTATGCTGCTATTAAATGGTAGAGCTACAATTCAAATTTAGCTCTCCTAATTCCAGGTTCAGCATATCCACTATGGTCTTGCTAGTTAAAGTGTGGCCCATAGACCAGCAGTTTGCTGGAAATGTAGACTCTCAGGCTTCAGCTCTCAGACTTACCAAATCAGAATTTGCATTTTGATGGCATCCCTAGGTGATGAGTCTGCACAGTAAAGTTTGAGAAGCGCTGTGCTGTGTCCTGCCTACCTCAGGCTGCCGTTATAGAGACACGGTAGTAACAGCATTTTGGCCGACTGGCTGCTTACCCAGTGGCTTGAGCAGGAGTGGCATTATTTTGATCATGTCTTTCAGTGACCATATCTACAGAGCTCAGATCACCTCAGGAGACTCTTACTCAGTCCTGTATGCTACATTTTAATATGGAGTGTTGATAACCTGGCAGGGCCAGGAGACATAGTCAAGTGGTAAGAGATGTCAAAAACAGGTCCTAAGAAGAAGTAAAGGAATCATGAGTGTCTAGCTTTGAGTGAAGACTTGGATGAAATAGCAAATTTTTCTTCAAGTATTTGGAGGGATGTCATGAGGAAACTAAACTGTTTAAATTTCATTCACTCATCATTCCATTCTTTTTCATTTATCAAATATTTATTGAGTACCTACTGTGTACATACCGTTGAAATATGCATATCTTTAAAATTTTGAGTAGGACAAGACCAAGGGCACAGATATTCTACATTTTATTTCTTTGGGGGAGAAAGACTATGCATGGGGTTGGGAGAGGAGCTAGGCACGAAGATTACTGTGGTGAGTGAGAAAGATACAGTGGCTGCTCTCAAGGAACTGACAACCCAATGGTGAGGAGACAGGTAATGTACACATAAATAAACACATGCCAATAATATTTCAGAACATGGTGACTGTTCTCTGGGTGATAGAGACTTTGGGGAAGCTTATTTAGTTTCAGGGGTCAAGTGGTCAGAGAAGGCCTCTCTGAGGAGATGACGTGTGAGCAGAATCCTGAGTGACAACATGGAGACAGCCAAGCAAAGATCTAGTGGAAGAACATTCCAGATAGAAGTAAGAGTAAATGTGAAGGCTCTGAGGAAGCAGCGAACCTGCTTGTGTTCTAGGATAGTTCCAAATGGGGCAGCACCAGGATGAAACAGCCAGATGCCCAGAGGCAGATTTCAACCCTTGGGGTTTGAAGGACCTTTCTAACAATGACAAGGTCCAACAATGAAATGGATAGCGAGCCCCCTGTCATATAGTGTGCTCTGGTGGAGGGTAGATGACTCAACACAGAAGAGTCAGAGAGGAATTTATGATAAGTAAGATACTGGAGGGGATGTTCTTCCTGTCTTGTCTGGAGAAAGGCTGAAAACCAAGGTTATGTTTGACTAAATAAAAATTTATTGAAGTATTTCATACATACATGCACATCCATAAACAGTAAGTGTATAGGAAAAGTTGTGAACTTAGAAAGCAAACATGTATATCATCATACAGGGCTTCCATACATCACCCCACCACCAGCACCTTGCATTGTTGTGAAGCATTTGTTACAAACTGTGATCTAACTATAGTCCATGTCTTACATTGGGTGTATTCCCCCCACCTGGTTAGTAACACCCTGAATTAGTATTCTATATTTTTTATAGTTCATGAGAGAACGTTCTCCTATTTGTTCTGTTAACCATAGTCCCTCTACCACTGGTTTCATAGTGTTATACAGTCCCATGCTTTGTACAATCTATTTTAAAGTGTACATTCAGTGGCTCTAATTTTCTTTACTTTATTTTTCTTTCTTTATCCCCCTCCTCCCTCAGATGGTTCTTTCATCTGTCTGCTCATTGTTTGCTCGCCTTCTCCTTGAAGCTCTGGAACCAAACCCAGGACCTCTCACATGAGAGGCGAGTGCCCAACAGCCTGAGCCACATCTGTTCCCCACGGGCTGCGGCATCTGCTGGTTTGTGGCATCTGCTTGTTGTGGCGGGAGTGGCTTCTAGTTTGTTGCAGTGGGGGTGGTGTCTGCTCGTCTTCTTTTTAGGAGGCACTGGGACCCAAACCCAGGACCTCCCATGTGGTAGGCGAGAGCCCAACTAGTTGAGCCACATCCACTCTAAAATTAGTGACTCTAATTTTCATCACAGAGTTATGCTGTCATCACCTCAGTCAATTTTAGAATGTTTTCATTCCTCCAAAAGCAAAAATCCCAAACCCTCTTGTACCCCCAATTGTTGTCCCTTAGAACTGATATATCTTTGCCATTGCTGCAAAATTCTTACAATATTACTGTTAACTATTGTCCATATATTACGTTAGTTGTAATTTTCCCGTGTTCAACTATCATTTTATATGGCATCTTTCTAAGAAAATATTCCTAATTCCTTATAGCTCTTCTTGTAAAAGAAAATAAAATTGCTATTCAAAAAGTCTATATTAATTATTAGCCCCTCTCTCTCCCTCTCCAACCCTTCTTCCCTCCCTCCCTCTACTTATCGCCTTTTAAAACTGCATGCACAAATCCCAGGGGGAAATGTGGCTATAATTAGAGCAACTCATTAGCTTGATTACAAATTAATACCTTGTCTGTGGTCATCTCCTGGTTGAACGTATGTGACGATGGTTATATTACCTTATTTCTCCTCTGTGACATTTCAGCTATGGTGGCAGGCTAAAACAGTAACTGATTGGTTACCATGGTTTCCAGTGAGGGCAATGTAGCATGTAATTATTGCATACAGCTAACATTACTAAATTCTATATGGCATTTTGATGTAATTCAATAAATAATTTGAGTCATAATTCTAGAAGGAGGGTGCAACTGCTTACAAAGTAACGTTTGAAGGAAAATTACTTACAAATAGTTTTATTTTTCCATTCAGCTTGCCTATCAGAGGCACTGAGGAATAAAATTTGGTAGTTGGTTCTAATTGCTTTTCTTATATCACAAGAAAAATTGGTAAAAGGAGGTTTCAGGTCTGCCTTGATAGGTAAAGTAGTGTTGATTCAGATACTAAATGAAGCAAAACCCTTCATTTGGTTTTTAGCATGGTATTTAGTGAATCTTTTTTTCTTTGGGTTTGTACATCTTTAACAATGAAATAAAAATGCATGCTTTGTAAAACATATAATAGAAAAGAGAGAAATACTTTTAAACCAATCTACTATCTCCTCCCTCCCTCCAGATTCCAGAGAAAGTTTCCTCAATTTGTCACCAAGTGCTAACTAATTAAGGAGTTGTCACTTTCCTGGCCTTCTCTCAGTGCTATGCACACTACAGGATATAAATGTGGGTGTGAGGGTAATCCTTCATTATATATTCAAGGGAACTGCCGAGTGTTTCCATTTGTATTGTTATCATTTGGAGATAAATCACTTCAATTTATTTTAATAAAAGGCAACCAGACATGTATCTGTGTTCAGCTTCTTCATGTCATTGATAACCCCCACACTTAATCGATTTTCCCAATTGCTTACTTCTGTATCACTGTGTGAGAAAGCCAAGGTCTTAACTAAGTCATAGATTGGCGCCAGCACAAGGAATTGGAGAAATGCTGATGCAAAATTGTTAATCATTTTATGAACTGTATATCCTTCTGGTAAGTTTTGAGTTCTTTGGGAATAACCTTTTAGAATATATGTAGAAATTCAGTCACTGACTTCTTGTCTTAGTTTGCAAAATACCAGAAATGGGTTCACTTTTGTAATGGGAATTATATTTGTGGTAGAAGCTTACAGTTCTGAGGCCATGAAATGTCCATATCAAGGCACTGTCAGAGATGCTTTCTTACCAAAGTCAGCTACTGATAATCCTGGCGTCCTGCTATGTGGCAATCAGGCCAATGGCAGGGCTTGTCTCCTCAGCCTTGAGATGCTCCTTGGGCCCAGCTTCTTGGGGGCTTTGGGCTTGAGCTTTGGCTGCTAGTGATCCTTGAGGCCTCTCTCACGTAGCTGGTTCAAAAATGGCGACTTCCTTTCTCTGTGTGTGTGTCCCTCTCTCTGTCTCCATTTATATCAGATCCAGCAAGAGGGCATAGACCCAAGCTGGCTCACACTTCACTGAAGTAGTCTAATCAAAAGTCCTAAATGGATCTTATCAAGTAAACTAATAAAAAGCCCCTTAACTGAATTTAATGCAATCAAAGGGCCTCACACCCACAGGAATGGATTAATTTAAGAACATAATCTTTTCGGATTCACAGAATTCAAACTGTCACACTTCCGTATCTAATGTCTTCTTTTCCTTGTTTCTTTCAAATGTATGCATGACATGTGCACTCCTTGTTATTCAAGGTGATATGGGAGTGGGTACAAAGAAGTACAAGAAAGGGGTATTTCACCATCCTCTCAAGAAATGTGTGGTTTCCTGGAGGGAAATGAGCATCACAATATTGACAGCAGAGTGGAAAGAACATAAACATTGTAGGATAGCTGAGCTGGGTTTAAAGCCTGCTTCTTCCATTTAACCTGCAGTGCCAATATATCTCTCTCAGCCTCTATTCTTTTATATGTTAAGTGGGGATAGTCAGGTGCATACAAGGATTCAATCTAATAAAATATGTAAAACTTATAATGTTGTACTTGGCCCATAGTGTGTGTTCAACAGAAGTACAACCAAAAACAAGGATGAAGTTCAAATATTTTAGAGACACTGGTATTCAGTTGGGTAGGAAAAGGGACTGAAGGGATTGGGGAAGACTTCATGGATGAAGTAGGATTTTAGCTTAGACTTGAAGGGCAAGGATGCTTTAGATGTTTGAAAGCAAGGGAGTGTTTCAGGTGAAGGGATTGGTATATACGAATGTGTGGATACCTTTGCATTTAATTTTTTTCTATTAACTTGTCCATCCTTAAGACTCTATTATGTTAGCATTGAACTGTGTTTTAATTTTTTAAACTTTGTTTGTATTGCCCCAAGGTCTTATTAATTTGAGATTTTGTTCATTTTGATACATTCTGGTGATTTTTAAGGATTAGCGAACAATTCTCTATTTTCCTACTATGTATTGCATGAAAATATCCTGTGTCACTGCTCCGAGAGCTGTCAAGAAAGCAATTCATGAAGGGTCAAATGTAAGCAAAATTTTTAAAGTAGAAGGCTTATGCAATAGTCTTTCTTTGGCCCATTTTGCTTTTATGCCACCCTCCTATTTCCCACCCGAATAGGAGGTTATTCCTTCTATCCAGTAGCTTCATGTTGTGCCTTGACTGCACTCTTCCACCCCCAAATAAGAATTTAATAAATGAAGATCACAGAGCCTAAGTGATGGCTGGCCATAAATATAGTGCCACTCAGGGGTTATTGGCATTTTCAGAGTTATGCCAGAAAGAAAAGGCAAACCCTTCATGGTAGGCCCTGTTTCAGGTGATAACTTAGTACTCCTTAAAGCATGGTGCATTGGTGAAATTTGACCCCAGCTTTGAATGAGACAAGTAAGCTAGACATCTGTATTTAAAATGGGGGCAGTGATAAGTCTAAAGAAAAATGGGTGTCTAATGCAGTGTATTTTTAAGGTGATGAAAGTATAATTGAATGGATTCTTCCCTAGGAAATGGACCTTCATGCATTTCATGTGTTAGTGTGAGAGGCAGCTATGCCTACAGAATCATGGAAGTGTCTCCTGGTCCCACTCCCCATTGTATGTAGTCAGAGATGGTATGAATTGGAGTGTGTTGTAAAAGTGAGTGGTGTTGAGACAGATCAGTGTTCAATAAATCTAGTTTGGAGAGCTGTAGTAGATACTGAGACACACTGCCCAGATCCCCTTTCACAGAAAAATTTGCTTACCTCAGCTTCTAGGACAGCTGCCAGCCAACATCCTTCAATTTTCAATCCCTTCAAGGATTGCTGCAATCTTGTAGAGTTGTCACGTCCAAGGTCATAGCACTTCTTGAAGTGGCTCAAAATTCACTGACTGATCTACAAAGTCATGGCCATCTTGGCCCAGCTCAGGACCACTTTGTGGGACCATTATAGCTACAGAGCTCCATGTGGCTTTGCCCGAATCTGTCCTGCTTCCTTCCCCTATCTACCACAAGTTTTGGTCCTAAGCGTACCCCTTAATAAACAATCTACGTGTTAGACTTCACCTCAGAGGGTGAGTCCTGAGGAACCCAACTCACAATAAGATTCTTTTCTTGAGGTTAAACCAAACCTTCTCAACCTTTGTAATGTGAGACACTGGTATGCAGTAAATGAGTGTCAGTTTTGTTGAGATGTTCATCCTCTCAGGATTCCTCATGGCTGGGCCTGGTCTAGAACAAATGGAAGCCCAGCTGGTCATCCCGTCAGTCACTAGATGCCTTGTACTGTAAAAAATAGTTTTGTTTTCTATAGTAGCCATGCCATTTGTGTTTCAGGGATCCTTAAAGGAAACCCTATTCTTCCTAGGAAATGTAGTCAGTTTTTGTTATTAGATATGGTCTCTGAAAGTTGATATATTTATCGGTTAAACAGTTGGAAACTTGGAAAGGAGAGCCCAGAATTCTAAAGGACTGAAGCATGGTATAGTTGAGTTTTAATTGGGGAATAAAAGAAGATAGAAGCTTATATTGAACTTGAAGAAGTGTCCAGTTGAGGTGACTTTACAGATTATTTACAGATAAATCAAAATAGCTAAGACTCTCTTTTAAATTGTTCTCTTATCCTACAGCTATTGCTTTCTATTTTTCCCTACCACCCACTCAGATTTCTTCATCTCCAAAAGCCACACATAACATTTTTTCATAATGCACTAGGTTAATTTCACAGCGACACTTTAAATTGTGGCACAGCTGCAATTGTCATAGAGCAGTATATGAAATAACCTTGGATAGTAACTGTTATTTGTTCTTACAGTGTTTGGGATTTAATTGTATGTGGTCTTTGCCTTAACTTATAAAAGGTATTTGTATAATCCTCATTAATAACTGTAATTCCAAAGTGAAAAGTCATAATAAGAGTTACATTTTGATAATGCTGTTTGTGCCTGTACCTAAAGTATTTTGTAAAAAAGGAATTCTAAAGGGCAAAACTGCTATTATTTGGCTTTTAAATATTTGCAGGCTCTGGCTAGAAGGAATTATCCCAATGTCACTTAGGGACAGAAAGGGTTTCTTTTTCTTCCGGTTCCAATAACATTGCCTCCTTCAGAATAGGAAAGAATTGCATGGCATTGTGGGCAGAGGAGGGGTAATCTTGCATGTGTTTAAACTCTTCTTGACATTCTTTCAGTATTTTATTTTAAGCCATCTACCAGGGGTGTGCTGGAGCTGGCTCTCACCACGTTGTGAGATCTGATTGTGTCACATTTCCTTCCAACTCTGTGTTCTGGAATACTGTGTTGGCAGCTTGAACTTGGCCGTGGTGAGAGTATTTATACCCTGCAGGAGCTACAAATCAGGACTTTTCCCCACCCCACCCCAAGATAGCTGGCAGCTAAACACTTACCAGTGCACCACCACCCTCTACTCATATCCTTCCCATCATAAATTATATTCTTATGTGGAAATTTGTAAAAAGATATAGTGTGGCAAACTCAAAAGAATGTACAGTCCCGTCTTTTCTAAAGTTCAAGTGCATCCAGAACCTGGAATCTTGATGAATGCTGGATGAACTCACAAGTTTTGCATAACTTTGGAAAGGTATTTTCTCTTATGCCTCAGACCCAACATTTTCCAACCTTGATGCCTCTGTGTAGATGTTTTCTGTGACCAGGTTCATCCTAACTCTAAAAAAAAATAAAACAAAGTCCTTTCCTTAGGGAGTTTGAAGTTACTTTCCCCAGCTTTTGATTTTGAAGGTATTGTACCAAAAGTCAACAGGAATGATTTGATTTGCTCCTCATGTGATTAAGCTCAGCTGAGTTTTGGCACAAACCATTTACATAGCCTTAAGGCTGTGGGTTCATGGTGAGGCTAGTGGGTGGTGAAGGGATATCAGGCAGTCAGGGTGGTCGGGGTGGGGCAGGTTTCAGAGACCATGGTTTGTCCATTCAGAAAGGAAGCCAGAAATCTGGAAAGCCCTCTTCTGTTATATGAAGCTGCCTTCCTTTCCTCCCTACTGTAACAAGACACATCTGATCATACTCAGAGCTACAGGTGGCATAGCCACCTCATTAAGAGAAAACATGAAACTTTCCATTTATTTATACTTTGGCCATTGTGCTCGGGAGCTTCATAGTCAGGGTTTGCCCTCTATATTGCTCCTCACTAAGCTACCAATGGTTATAAACCTCAACATAAATGATTACGTCCGTATAGACGGCCTTATAGTCGTATAAAATATTATAAATTTGGCAATGTATTTGATTGTAACATCTAAGTGTTATACTCTAAAAAAAAAAAAAAACCCACAAAAAAACAAACAGACAAAAAACAAATGGAAGCTTGGAGCAATGGAACCCAAATAAAATAATAATACACATAGAAGATTGGATAATGTTGCTAAAAGAGGACAAGATCACAGAAAATTCCTCTCTCGAAGTATCAGGGGAAAAAAAAACAGTTCATTTTTTGGGTTCAAAAATAAATAAGGAGTTTTAGGAGCAGATGTAGTTCAAGTGGTTGAGCACCTGCTTCCCATGTATGAGACCCCAAGTTTGATCTTTGGTACCTCCTAAAAAACAAACACTAAACAAACAAATGAAAATACCAACTCTCATTGGGGAACAGATATAGCTCAGTGGTTGAGTGCCTGCTTCCCATGTACCAGGTCCTGGGTTCAATCTCTGGTACCTCCTAAATATATAGGTAGATAAATAAATAAGGAGAAACTAGATGAGGAAAATAAGATGAGCTTCTTGCCATAAACTTTGAAAAGTGGCAAAGAAACAAGAGAAAAATTCTAGGTATTTTATTACAGCAGAAAATAGCCTGGAGAAAAGAAGGGAATTCAGTAAAATCCTGCGAATTTCCCTAATGCCACTCAATTTGTGGGGAAATAGGGGATAAATAGCCAACACTGGGAAAATCAAGAAAAAGATCTTTGTGAGTTTATGCACTTGCATACATTCAGGGTCAGGAAGACTACAAGGCTTATTGTTTTGCAAGGAACAGTGTACTTTTGTCTTTTGGAGGGGGTAAAAAAAACCTGTACTACGTGTTCAAGAAGGTTGTGATTAAAATCTTTAAGCATTTGTTCCTGCCAAGGTAGTTTTCTTGCATTTTGCTCTTCATTTCAGCATATGTGTGGGTGTGAATGTCCATAAACAAGATTGATTTCATAAGGGCTTTCTAAAATTAATCCTGTCCAATAGAATATGACTTTTTGCTTTGGTATTATTAAAAATTCAATGAGTAAAGCAAAAGCTAGTGAAATGTGTTAACAGCATGCAGAACAAAAACTTTAAAATACATCTCTTGCTATACAGTACATTGTCATGTGAAGGTGTGAAAATGGAAGAAATGTTAATCCTGATATAATTGATATTGTGAAACCTTTCATGAGCTTTAAAATAAAGTTCATCTTATGTATCATTTCTACAAAAAAAAAAAAAAAAAAAGGAACAGTGTAGAGTTGGGAGAACAAGTTTGGTGGACTGGGTATCTGTTCCAGATTTTAGGAGACTGGAGCTCAAATTTACCAACAAGTGTTTCATACATTCCAAGCTAAATGTTGATGACTCCTCCATTCCTTCCAATTCAGGCCAGGATTGAAATCACTTAAACCGAAGCTCCGAGGAGCAAGAACAAGAATCTCAAATAAGGTAGGAATGTTATCAATGGCATTCACTCAAAAATATATCTGAACAATAAAGGGTGATAATAAGTATGAGCAGATGAACTGAATTAAAATAGCAGCTATTATACTATAGTGGAACAAAAAGCAATGAAACAAAGAGGGAAAGAATGATTGAAAATAGTAAGCACAAGCAAAACCAGATGAACTCAGTCTTGAAGAAAACACAAGCTAAGCTACAGAAGAAAGTGTCCCAAGAGCATTTAATGCTGTAGAAGAATTACAAAAATTTGACTCCAGTAAGAGAAGAACTACAAGAACAAAGAACAAAAAGGGAAAAAAGAATCAGATGTTCAAAAGAGATAGAACAGTAAGTAAACAAATTGAGAACTAAGAGAATACATGTAAATTGCTTGTAAGTAAATGAGAAAGCCACAGCTGACAGTGAAATTAAAGCACAATATCTGGAATAGGAAAAAATATTTAGAGACAGAATAGAAAAAATTTTCTCGAAATAAAGAAAAAAATGAGTCTTAAAGGTATACAACTTAAAGCAGGGATACATTTTTGGAATTAATGACATTGAGACATAGTCTGATTAACTCTCTGTACTTATGGATAAATAATGGACTCTTAAGAGTTGTGAAAACAACTCTTCAGATATCCAGTTAGAAAAATTAATCGACTCACAAGGAGAAAAAAAATCAAGGCAGTGTCAGAGTCCTTCAGAGTAATGTTTAATGCCACAAGATAACGGAGTGATCTCTATAATCTTCAATGGGAAAGAAAGTGGCCCCCAAGAATATTACACACAGCCAAGTTGTCATTCGAACAAAAACATCCAAACAAACACTCTCAGACAGGAAAGGCCTTGAAAAGTTCTTAAAAACCAAATAAACTCTCAGCAATAATATCCAAGAACTAGACTAAACACCTGAGGGATTATGGCTGGCGCCAGAATGCTAATGGACGTTGGGGAGAAGTTTAAGTATGATAACCACCTTGCCTCTTGTAGCACTTGTCCTGTCTAAAATCAAAGCAGTTATGTTAAAAAACAAAAACAAAACCCCTACCACTCCACTCCTTAATTGTTTTCTAAAAATCTGTTTCCGTAATCTTGTCAACCTGACGCTATTGACATTTTGGGTTGGATAATTCTTTGCATTGTAGAATGTTTAAAGGAATCCCTGGCCTCTACCCACCAGATGCCAGTAACACCCCCCACTCCGAGTTGTGATGGCCCCAAATGACTTCAGGTACTGCCTAATGTCTGTGCATTGGGGGTGGGGTGGGTGCCAAAATCACCTGTTTGTGAACTACTGTCCAAGAAGGATCTTTTAGAAACAAATATTTTTGGGACATTCAGCATTTCCTTGGGTGTTATTTTTTTCTTGTACTTTTTAAGTGATACTAAATTTAGTATTTTTAAAACGTAGTCTGTGTATATATGAATTCATTGTAATTACTGGATGTTTATACCTACCTATCAATCAGTCTATTATCTACTCATCTCCCTTTGTATCTGTATATATGCACAAAGAGATTCTTAAAAAATAATACTGGCTATCTGGTTGATGACATTTTGGGTTAACTGCTTTTTCCCCTCCCCAGTATTGCTCAATTTAAAAAAATGATAGCAGACTATATCAGTTTTAGTAAAAAAAAAAAAAAAAGCCATTACTCTAAAAATATAGATATACTTCATTTTATATAATTGACGTATTACTAAGAAAACATTGTTATAAATCCTTAAAAATGCACATAGCTTTTGATACATTCTACTTCTTGGAATTCAACCTAATGAAATAGTTGAAAAGGTGCAGAACTGGGTGGGAGAGAGTGTGGTCTACGATGTGAACTGTGGTCTATGCTTAGCGGCAAAGCCTCAGGATGTGTATATCCATTGCAGGTGATGTGCCACACTAATGAAGGACGTTTATGTGAGATGTTGTGGGAGGTATGGGAGGTGGAGATCATGGGAATCCCTGTAATTTTTGTGTAACATTTATGTAATCTAAGCATCTTTTAAAATATATATGAAAAAAATAACATTTATGTAAGCAAACGCACATATATGCATATATATTTATATATCATTTTACAAAAAAAAAAAAAAAGATTATCATACTGAAAACTTGTAAACAACCCAAATGCCCTATGTTAGAAAATCAAGTTAATAAATTATGATATAACCATTCAATGGATTTATAGTCAAGTGTTTTTAGTAAGATTGTATGTTAATATTTAGTACATAGAATGGTGTTCATGTTATATTATTAAGTGGATAAAGTAGGTTATTTCCTATACCTGCTATATAATTCCTAGTTTTTATAAAGTGTCATATAGGTATAGGCAAAGAACTGAGAAACCTGAGTTCTCTATCTGGAATTGCCACTGTGATTCATGAAATAGTGAATTACTTCATCAAAATCAAAAGATTGATATACTTACTTTTAATGTCAAGGTGAAGAAAAGGTCTAGGGAAAGTAAATTATTATTGGGGCCACACAGTCAGTAGCAAAGTTTGCACTAGAACCCAAATGTTCTGACCTTTGGCAAAGTATGTGAACCAACAAATAGGTAGCCTCCTACAGCCGTGCCAAGTGCCATAACGTTTTTCTTTATTCTGTGTGTTAATTTGCTATTGGTCACCTTTGCCCCCATCTTTCAGGAAAGCCATTACAAGCATTGCACTCAGCTCTACAATGCAACCTCGTGTTTTTCTGGAAAGACAGTAGTTCCTGGACATTGTGACTTTCTAACAGCTTCTGGGTAAGAACAGTCCATAGTGGAGGCCAGAGAAAGGCATCTGCAGTTCAGTGTGGGGGATGTGGACAGGAGAGTCTGACCTAGTAGAAAGCTCTAGATCAACATTTTAAGGCACTGAGAATAGTGAAACTATTGAAATAATCACCTTTTAAATTCAGTGGAAAGCAACGTATCATATGAATAAGGCAGTATTTATTTTCTATTAATCTCTCTAGGCTTAGTTCACATAGTGATCTAATTCTATTAGTCACCTGCAGCAGAGAACCTAAGAACATAACACTCTGGAGCAGCCTGAAATTTAGAGTTACAGGTGACCCCCATCCTGCCACCCTTATAACCTATTTACCCATTGATAGTAGATCATCCTTGTTAATTGTAAGTTGCTGTTATACTTTCTGGTATAAGGTTTCTCATTTGAAATGAGGAAGAAACAAGTGCTAACCCTTACTAACCAACCATGAACTGTGTTGTGGGTATTGCCTTTTGGGGTAAAGTGTGCATTCTCCATTCTCTCCGTGTCTCTCTTCTGTGCAATTGAGAAAGCCTTCATAAGGGAAAGACAGTGTCTTTTAGGAGCTGCTATAACGACCTTCTGCGTGAATTTTTCAGAGCTTTAGAACACCCTGTTGATGGATTAAATTTATTTGCTGACAGCAGCAGCATTAAACAAACAAACAAACAAACAATAAACAACACTTCAGTTGCCCCCAACTACAGCTTGAGATTGAAGAAGTGGAAGTCATTACACAAAAAGGCTGCCTTACACAGGCCACCTGGTCAAGAGCCCAATACCAGCTACTAACTAATTGCAGTGTCTGTTTAACCCAGAAGATAGGTAGATTCTTTCCAAAGAATATCTATGAACTTATGATGATGTGAGCATGTTCTTATATATAAGGGAAAGAAAAACATTTTTCACTAAGGGAACAAATGAATTTTTATCTCTTAGAACAGTTTGTTAAAGATCTACTGGGATTATTATTCTTTTTTCATTGCTAAAATGTTAATGCTCATTGTACTTCTCAATACAAATTATTTTGTATTTTAAGATATTTCTTTAGCATGAATTGGGGCAGATGAAATTACAGATTACTGTATTTGAATATTTCTGTAAGAGATATAAAGTATTTTTCATGTGTAGCTGTAACTAAACCTCTGAATTAAATATGACTCATAATAAGGTACTATATCTGTCTCCTTAAGGAAAATTTATAAATTGCACTTAATAATAAACCAGTAGCTTTAGGATTTGATAAACTGATCATCCAATATTAATCATTTACTCTGTCAGTCCTTCTATCAGTCATCAAAAATTGTATTAAGAACCTACTATGTGCCAGTCTGAGGATATAGTATTGGAAAAGACAGAATCCCTGATTTCACAGGCTCCCCTGTGTAATTAATTAAAAGCAAGTCCTAAACAAATAGCTGAAGACTATAAAGTGTCTGGGGAGTTCTAATACTGGCTAAGATTGAATAAGCAACTCCAGTCTGTGTCTCTCATGGAATACAGCTATAAAATCAGGACAGAACACATGTTACATTTATTTGAGGGCTCTGAAACCTGAACAGTAGCAGCCAAAAGGGGGAAGACAACCACAATTAAAAGGTACTGCCCAAAGGGAACCGAGTTTACCACTTTTTTGTTAGCTTCCAAAGATCCCCTGGCAAAGGGGCAGTGTAGCCCCAAACCCAGAAGTAAGCTTGTGGTGGAGAGAGAGAGAGAGTACTCCAAGAGAAAGCCTCTACTTCTGTCTCAAATAGCAGGAAAGGAGTCTCCTAATGCTCAGAGTCAGGAAATCCTCCACATTTTTTTCTTTTCTTCATTCTCTCCTGCCCCAACCTAAGCAATCCCATGGCAGCATCTGAGGCAACAGTGACAGTGACAGCAACAGGGACCCATAGTAACCTAAAATGCTGAGGGAGTGGAATCTTCCTCTCTGGTGAGAGGAGCTGAGATCCCAAGAAGGTGGAGAAAACTCCTATTGCATTTTTTGGTTTCTCTGTCATTCTGTCACTTGGCCCCAAACACAGCACAGGTTGCAGGAAGTTCACAGCAAAGTGAGGTAAATAAAATCCTAGCTTTCTGGATTGATAGAGGATCAAAAAGAGGTGCCTCAGGGAACCAGAAAGCCCTGGAGAGATTGTGAAGAGGGAGGAGTTTGAGTAAACATGCTTTTAAAGTTCTTTATGAACTCTGGAACTCATCCTCGATGTTGTGTGCCTGGATCTGCCCCAAGCAGCATACCATAGACTTTGAGAACTGGCAGGTAGACCACTGCCCATGTCCCAGAGTGACCACTGGATGGTGTACATGAGGGACAGATTTGAACAACATTAAAAATGCTTTGGAAACAGAACTGACATGAAACCATAACCTTCAGAAGACTGGCCAGAACATGTGGCTGAACTCAATTTGGTTGATTAGCTACTAAATCAACGATCTCCATGATTTCATCAAGAGCCAGAGTCCCATAACATGATATTCAAAATGCCTAGGATATAATACAAAATCACTCAGTATCCAAAGAACCACTTGTCTGGGAAAACACAACCAACAGGCACTAACATGGAGATTACACAGTTGTTGGAATTATCTGACAAACACTTTCAGCAGCTATTATAAAAATGCTCCAATAAGAAAGAGTGAACAATTTTGAAAAATGAAAGAAAGTCTCAGCAAAGAGATACAACATATAAAGAAGGACCAAGTGGAAATTTTAGAATTGAAATATACAATAACCAAAGTTTTTAGAAAACTCAACGGAAGGGTTTAATAGGAGAATGGAAGTGACAAAGAATCAGTGAATTTGATGATCAATAACAACTTATCCAATATGAACATTTGAGTAAAGAAAATATTTAAAAAATGAATAGAGTTTCAGGGACCTGTGGGATAATTACAAAAGATCTAACAATTGTACCATTGGAATCCCAGAAAGAGAGGAGAGAGAGTGTAATACAGAAAAATGTTTTGAAGAAATAATGGCTGAAAACTTCATAGATTTGGTAAAAGACATCAACATAGAGATTTAAGAAGTTCAGCAAACCCAAAGCAGGATTAACCTAAAAAAATCAACACCTAGTACGTCCAAGAGACTTGAGATTTTGGGCTGTCCATGTGCCAGCTGGGCCCAGAACCTCAGTGGAGTTGCAACGCGTACTCTGTAGGTTATTGGACTCACAACTAAAAAGGAGATGAGGATGGACAACGACCATCCCTAGGAACAGAGAGAGTCTTCAACTGCAAGCAAGATAGTCCCATCCATCTCCCCCATGGGATATAAGCCCCCTCTCAATTAGAGGTGGAGTGGATATCACCATCCCAGGAACTTCAGGATGGGGGAAAGAACTATGGACTAGAGTGGACTTACTGGTATTCTATTATAGACATATTGTGATTCTAGCAATGTAAGAAATTACAACATTGATGTGGAGCCAGTGGCCACTGGAGGCTCTGGGGCCAGGGAGAGGGAAAAACAATTGTAATACGCGGGCTTTTTCAGGAATTGGGAATCGTCCTGAATGACCTTGCAACGACAGATATAGGCCATTTTATATCATCACATAACGTGCAGAACTGTGTGGGACAGAGTGTAGACTACAATGTGAACTATGGTCCATGCTTAATGGAAAGCCCCAGGATGCGTTTATCAATTACAATGAATGTGTCACGCTAATGAAGGGATGTTTATGTGGGAGGGTGTGGGAGGGGTGGGGAGTGGGGCATATGGGAATCCCTATATTTTTTGTATAACATTTATGTAATCTATCTGTTAAAAATAAAAAATATATATTATTAAAAAAAAGAGAGAGAGAGAAAATGAAAAACAAAACAAACAAAAAATCAACACCTAGACCAATCATACTAAAGCTGCTGAAAACTAAACACAAAGAAAGAATCTGGAAAGCCACTAGAGAAAAAAAAGCACATTACTTACTAGAGAACAATGATTCAATGAGAGCTGATTTCTCATCAGAAACCATAGATGACTGAAGGAGGGGGTATGATGTGTTTATAGCGATGAAAGAAAAAAACCTGTCAGTTCAGGATGCTTTGTTTAGCAAACATAATCAAAGACAATCTCAGATGTAAGAAAGTAAGAGACTTTGTTACTAGTAAACCTGCTCTGAAATAATTGCTAAAGTAAGAATTTCAGAAAGAGGGCAATGATACCAGAAGGAAGCTTGGAACATCAAGAATGAAGAGAAACAGAAATCATAAATAATTGGGTATATATAATAGGCTATTCTTCTCCTATTGAGTCACTTAAAATATATTTGACAGTGGAAAGCAAAAATTAGAACATTGTCCGATAGGTTTTCAAATGTTGCTGAATGTTTATACATAAGACAATTATAACATGAAAAGGGGGAGTGTAAAGAGGCCTATATGGTGAAAAGATATCTACATACCACTTGAAGTGTTAAAATATTAATTCTATGTACACAATGAAAAGTTTAGTGCGTAATTCTTAGAGCAACCATTCAACAAGAAGCATCCAATGAGATATAATAAAAAGCACAATAGAAAAATTAAAGTGGAACACTAAAAATGTTCACATAACCTAAAGAAAGGCAGAAAAGAGAAAACAGAGGTTTGGAAAGCAGAGGTTAAAAAAAGTAGACAGACCATAATTACAAATGGTGGAGGACCTCATTACTCTTCACTCAGTAATTGATAGAACTCATAGACAGAAGATCAGCCAGGATATAGAAAAGCTATACGACATCATAAATCAACTGGATCTTAATTGGCATTTATAGAACAGTCCACCCATCAACAGCAGAATACACCTCAAATGCACATGGAACATTCACCAAGATAGATCGTATCATGGGATGTGAAGAGAAGAGCTAAACAAATGTAAAAGAATTGAAATAAAAACAGTATGTTCTCTGATAATAAAATAATTAAATTAGAAATAAATACCATTAATATACCAGGAAAATCTTCATTCCTTGTCATTTAAACAACACATATAATACATGAGTCAAAGAAGAAGTCTGAAGGAAAATTAGAAAATATTTTGATCTGTACCAAAATGAAAATACAACCTGTGTACTTGGTAGGATTCAGTTAAAGCAATGCTTAGAGAGAAATTTACAGAATTAAATGCTTATATTAGATAAGAACGATCTAAAATCAGTAACCTAAGCTTTCATGTTATCAAACTAGAAAAGAACAGCAAAATAAACTCAATGTAATCAGAACGAAGGAAATAAAAATGTTAGAGGAAGAATCAATAAAATTGAGAACAGAAAAAAAATACAGAATATCAATGAAATCAAAAGTTGATGATGTGGGACAACTAGCAAGATGGTGGCAGAGTAAGGCACTCCAAGAGTCAACGCGTGCTATAGGGCAGTTAGTAATCACCCAGAGCTATCTGAAGCACCTGTTTGGGGGCTCCAGGAGACCAGAAAAGCATCCTGCAACATCCTTGAAAGAAGGAAGGAGGAGACGTCCCATCTGCAGAGAAGATTCCTTAGTAGAGCACTCCACGCCACGGAGGCCGCTGCCGATCTGGCTACAAGCCACCTTGGGAACTATTCCCTGGCTGGAATTGGAAGCTCCATTTCCCTAAAATGGGGGAGGAAGAGACAGTTGGGCACCAGCTTCAGCTACTGATTGGTAAATTCAGCTGGCTAAAGTATAATGCTAAGAACAGCTAAAATTTGAAGCTGTCCTAGTTAGAAAGAGGCTGGTAGCCACCATTTTAACTCCGCCCCTGCCATGAGGGGAAGAGATACTGATTGAAAATCACAGTGATGATAGGGGTGTGCTTCTTTCCACCTAGATCAGACTGCAGCCCTAACCTAGGCTTCAGCCCCACCTCTGGCAGGGAGGAAGCTGGCGGGACCTGCACCAGCTGCTCCAGGTAACTGCAGGTATATTTGGCTGGTACAGACTGAATAGTAAAGTCTACTGGGGTAACTGTGGTCATTTTGGACCTACACGGCACAGATTGCTTGCCCACACCTGCAGCTCTATCCCTATCCTAGGCAGGGGAGGAAGGGGTGTGAAACCTCATCAGTCCCTCCAGGAAATTACAGTCTAGGCCTACACTACTTGGATTATTACATACAGCTCTGGTTCTGTCCCTACCCCTGGCAAAGGAGAAACGTGCAAGAAACTTCATCGGTCACTGGGGCATTGCAATCAGATTGAGCCTTCACAGCTTACAGCGCCAACTACATCCTCGGCTCCTACTACACAACCAGCAAGGGAAAAAGGGCAAGAAAGCCCTAAACTAAAGAGAGAAACGGCATCCAGAATAAATGCATCTAGTAAGCCAGATGCCAAGACACCAACAAAAAATTACAATCCGTACCAAGAAACAAGAAGATATGCCCCACTTAAAGGAACAAGATAAGCCTCTAGATGACATAAAGGAGTTGAGACAACTAATCATAGATGTTCAAACAAATCTCCTTAATAAATTCAATGAGATGACTAAAGAGATTAAGGATATTAAGAAGATATTGGGTGAGCACAAAGAAGAACTGGAAAGCATACATAGAAAAATAGCAGATCTTATGGGAATGAAAGCACAATAAATGAAATTAAAAATACATTGGAGTCATATAAGAGCAGATTTGAGGATGCAGAAGAAAGGATTGGTGAGCTTGAAGACATGGTCTCCGAGAGCGAACATACAGAAGAACAGATGAAGAAAAGAATGGAAAAAATTGAACATGGGCTCGGGGAACTAAATGACAGCAAGAGACATGCAAACATACGTGCCATTGGTGTCCCAGAAGGAGAAGAGAAGGGAAAAGGGCAGACAGAATATTTGAAGAAATAATGGTAGAAAATTTCCCAATCCCATTGAAGGACATAGATATCCATGTCCAAGAAGCACAACTTACTCTCATCCGAACAAATCCTAATAGACCAACTCCAAGACACATACGAATCAGAATGTTGAATCCCAATGACTGAGAGAATTCTGAGAGCAGCAAAAGAAAAGCAATGAATAACATACAAGGGATACCCAATAAGATTAAGTGCCAATTTCTCATCAGAAACCATGGAGGCAAGAAGGCAGTGGTATGATATGTTTAAGATATTGCCAAAGAAAAATTTCCAGTCAAGAATCTTATATCCGGCAAGATTGTCTTTCAAAAATGATGATGAGTTTAGAATATTCACAGATAAACATAAACAAACATATAACAAAGAGACTGGCTTTGCAGTAAATACTAAAGGGTGTGCTACAGTTTGAAAAGAAAAGACAGGAGAGAGAGAGTCTTGGGAGAGAGTCTAGAAATGAAGATTATATCAGTAAAAGTAACTAAAAGTGTCAAAAGAGTGGTGAAAGTAAAACGTGGCAGATAAAACCCAAAGGTCAAAATAGGTAAAATAAAAACTACCTTTACAGTAATAACAATGAATGTTAGTGTATTAAACTTCCTAATCAAAAGACACATACTGGCAGAATGAATAGGAAAATATAAGCCATCTATATGCTGTCGGTAAGAGACTCACTTTAGACCCAAGGATATCAATAGATTGAAAGTGAAAGGCTGGAAAAAAATATTCCATGTGCACAGTAACCTAAAAAAAAAAAAAAGTCGGAGTAGCTATCCTTATATTAGATGAAATAGACTTTAAATACACGAGTAATGCACAATCTGTAGGGGAAGTCAGGAAAAAAATTCCATTTACAATTGTGACCACAAGAATCAAATATTTAGGAATAAACTTAACCAAGGATGAAAATCACTTGTATTCAGAAAACTACAACGAATTGGTAAAAGAAATAAAAAAAGATCTAAAGAATTGGAAGAACATTCCATGCTCATCAATTGGAAGACTAACTATCATTAAGATGTCAATTCTATGCAACTTGATATACAGATTCAATGCAATCCCGATAAAAATTCCTCAAGCATTTTTTAAACAAATGGAAAACGCAATTATCAAATTTATTTGGAAGGGTAAGTTATCTGGAATAGCCAGAAACATCTTAAAATGGAAAAGCAATGTCTCACTTCTGGACTTTAAATCTTATTACTTAGCTACAGTGGTAAAAACAGCATGGAACTGGTATAAAGATAGACACATGGAGCAATGGAACCAACTTGATGATTCAGAAACAGACCCTCACATCTATGATCAAGTGATTTTTGACAAGCCTGTCAACCCCCCCCAGCTCAGGCAGAACAATTTATTCAACAAATGGTGCTGGGGGAAGCGGCTGTGGCTCAGTCAGTGGGGCTCCCGTTTGCCATGTGGGGGGCCCCGGGTTCGGTTCCCGGGGCCTCCTGGTGAGGGCGGGCCCGCCCGCGCGGTGTGGTTGGCTGGCCCGGCGAGTGCGGGCAGCGAGGGGGGGATGAATGAATGGATAAATAAAATCTTTTAAAAAAAAAAAAAAGGGAAAAAAAAATGGTGCTGGGAGAACTGGATATCCATAGCCAAAAGAAAGAGAACCCCTATCTCACACCTTATACAAAGGTTAACTAAAAATGGATTAAAGACCTAAACATAAAAGCAAGAATCATAAAGCTCCTAGAAGAAAATGTAGGAAAAAATCTTCAAGACCTGGTGTTAGGTGGTGGATTCTTAAAGGAGATAAGAAGAGGCTGAGGAGGACTACTGATGCTTAATGTATGTAGACATTTTAATTAACTTTACTGTAAAAGTGTGGAAATGTATATAGTAGATGGTAACAAATTATGAGTATCAGCTGGTTTATAAATGGGAATGTACCTGGAAAGGGTAATCTAGGGAAGTAAATGTCAATAGAAAGAAAGCTAGAGAATAATATGGGGACTGAATAACACAGTGAACCCCAAGGTGGATGAGAATTGTAGTTGATGGTACAGATGCAAGAGTGTCCTTCTGTGAGCTAGAGCACATGTACATCACTATTTCAGGGTGTGGGAATGTAGAGAAGCATGGGAAAAATACAACTCGTGTGACCTATGGACTGTGGTCAACAGCAATACTGTAATATTCCTGCACAATGGGGGAGTATGGAAAAAGTGTGCCAAATGTATTCTGTATACCATGGTTGGTGGTAATAGTCTGATGATATTATTTCATAATCTGCAACAAATGTTCCACCATGGTGTGGTGTGTTGATGAAGGGGTGTTGTATGGGAATTCTGTACATGTGCATGATTATTTTGTAAGTTCACAACTTTGTAATAAAAATATATTTTAAAAAATAATTGGGTGGGTTGGGGGGAAAAGACACCAAATGTAAGATATGGACTATAGTTAGTAGTAAGATTTTGACGATATTCTTTCATAATTTCTAACAATTGTCTCACAACAATGCAAGGTGATAGTCGGTTGTTGTATGGGAGCCCTGTATGATGTTATGCATGTTTGTTTTCCAAGTTCAGAACTTTCACTATACACTTATTGTTTATGTATGTTCATGTATCAATGATATACTTCAATAACTTTTTTTAAAAAAAGTTACTGAAAAAAAAGTTGATGTTTTGAAAAGATCAATAAAATTGATAAATCTGTGGCAAGACTTATGCAAAAATAAGAAACACAAATTACCAGTTTCAGGAATGGATGAGGCGCCATACCTGACCCCACAGACATTAAACAGGTAATGATGGAATACTATGAACAATTTTCCAAACATGAATCTAATAACTTAAATGGCAAATATCTTGAAAACCCCAAACTAAAACTCGGAAATAGATAACTTAATAGTCCTATAACTACTAAAGAGATTGAAGTCGTAGTCAAAATATTCCAAAAGGGAAATGTAAAGGCCCAGTTTGTTTCACTGGCAAATTTTACCAAACATTTGAGGAAGAAATGTTACCACTTCTACACAATATCTTCCAGAATATTGAAGAGGAAGAATACTTCCCAACTCATTTTATGAGGCCAGCATTACTCCAATAGCAATTTGTGTCTGACTTATTTCACTTAACATAATATCCTTAAGGTGCATCCGTATTGTCATATGCATCCTGATTTCATTTCTTCTTATAGCTGAATGTACTTTTTGTTTATCGATGTTCATGTATGAATGATAAACTTCAAAAAAATTTTAAAAGCAATGAAAAACAAATAGAAAAATCCTTAATATTTACCCAAATATTTACCATTTCCATTTTATTCATGTTTTAATAGACCTGACATCACATTTTGTATCATTTACATTCTGTCTTAAGAGCTTCAACCTTTCTCCTTAGTGAGGGACAGTTAGATACAAATTTTCTTAGTTTTTCTTAGTCTGAACAAAATTTATAAATCACCTCTGATTTTAGGGTATTTATATTCAATACAGAATTCTAGGTTGACAGTTTTCTTTTTGAGGAACTTTAAGTATTTCTTTCCACTGTCTTTTTACTGTCATTGTTATTCATGAAAACTGAGTAAAGTTTTAAGTCTTTGTGGGAACAAACCTAAATGCTAGCAGTGTTGTAGAGAAACTGGATCTATCATATGTTGCTGTTGGAAGTATAAAATGGGACAGCCATTGTGGAGAATAGTTGTTCAGTTTCTCATAAAGCTAAATATGCACTTACACAGACCAAAAGTCACTCTTACAAATTTATCCAAGAGATAATATATTATGTTTCTACAAAAACCTGCACACAAATATTCATAGCTGCTTTATTTGCAATAGCCCAAAATTGGAAACAGCCCAAATATCTTTCAGTGAGTGAATGGTTAACTAAGCTCTGGTACATCCATACCATGGAAAAATACTCAGTAGTACAAAGGAACAAATTATTGATTCATGCAACAGCTTGGAAGGAACTCAAAGGCATTATGCTGAGTGAAAAAAGCCAATCTCAAAAGGTTACATACTACATGATTCCATTTATATTCCCCTTCCAAAATTACTAACTTATACATAGTAGTGGGAAGAACAGATTAGTGGTTGCCAGCGGACTGGAACTGAGGGTGCTGGGAGATCAGTCTGACTAGAAAGAGGTGGCATGGGGGAGTTTTTGGTAATGGTATACTTTTGTATCTTGATTGTGTTCATGGTCGCACGAATCTATACATGGGATCTAATTTTCTAGAGCTACACACACTCCAAAATTAGTGCCTCTAAAAATGTGTGAAACCTGAATAAGGTCTGTAGTTAACAGCATTGTACCGATGTCAGTTTCCTGGTTTTGAGCTTGCACTATAGTTATATAGGACGCCACCATTTGGAGAAGCTGGTTGAAGAGTTCATGGAACTCTGCATTCTATTTTTGCAACTTCCTATGAGTCTTAAATTACTTCAAAATAGAAAGCTAAAAATAATATTGAGCAAAAGAAATCGGGCCCAAAATATGGGGAAAAGATACTTCATCAATGAGGATATAATGGTTACAAAAAAACCCAAACAAATGAAAAGATGGCCAACATCATTGACCATTAAGGAAATTCAAATTAAAATCATGATGAGATACCACTACCCACCTATTAGTAAGGCTATCATAATAAATAGTGACAGTACCAAGTTCTGGCAAGGATACAAAGGCTGAAATTATTATTTATTGCCGGTAGAATGCAAAATGTTTGCTACTTCCTCTATGGAAATCACTTTACCAGTTTCTTGTAAAGTTAAACATACACTTACCATATGACCTAGTAACCCCACTCCTAGGTTTTTATACTAGAGAAATGAAAATTTATTTTCGCAGTAAGAGCTATTCACTAATATTCACAGCAGCTTTGTTTGTAATAGCCCAAAACTAGAAACAATCCTAATGTCCTTCACCAGGTTAATAGATTTGAAAAAACCCTCCTGGTGCATTCATACAGTATAATAGTACTCAGTATGATAGGTAGTGATTAAGTGCTAAGGAGTATAAATAAATCAGGGAAGGGTGACAGAAGCTACTGGGGAAGGAGTTGCAATTTTTGAAATGGTGGCCAAGGAAGGCTTGAATGAACGGGCGGTTATTGAGTAAAGGCCTGAGGGAGGATTGGGAATGACAAAGTATCTCCCCGCAGGAAGAGCTATTGAAGCAGAGGAAACAGCAAGTGCCGAGCTCTGAAGTAGAAAGATGGTTGGAATTTTAAGGCAGGCCAAGCAGGCCAGTATGATGTGGGCAGAGTGGGCAATGGAGAGAGATTAGGAGATGAGGAGAGAGAGGTCACTGGTGTGTGTCCGGGAGTTGCAGATTTACTGGATAAACGAATCAATGAGTCATAGAAAGTCTCATTATCATCCTTTTGCAATATATACTAATGCTTTATAATCTTTATTTTGGAGAGAAAAGTATTTTTTATCTAACTTGCTCCTTTCATCTGCAGGTTAATACTGTTTTTTAAAATTATTATTATTTTTGCATGGTTCACACCTCAAATGGAGTCACTATTTCTTAAGTGTGGTCATTGTCATTTTTAGCAACTGAAGTCAGTTATTAAATTGTTTCTTCAGTTTTAAAATTCTCTTTCTCCTTGAAAGATCTTATTTTGCAACCTTTTTTCCACCTTTGTCATTGTTGTTTCTGAACTCTGACATTTCCCCCTAGTCCCTCTTCTTTTGTACTGTCTTGGACAGGTCTTGAAATTTTATTTGGAATTTGACCTGAGTTGCACATAATGACAAATATGTTCTATTACAAGTTTGAAGGACAGGAAATTAAAGCTCATGTATATTCAGTTAAAAACAAAACCTAAACTTTTCTAAGGAAAGGGATATTTTAACAGTTTTAGAGACAATTATTTTTTTAAGTGGTTACTCAGCACTTGAAATTGCTTCTTAGTGTTAAAACTGTGTACTGTTTCTCTAATTTGAACTTCTGAGGGACAGAATATTAGCATTTTTATGCTCTCCTTGCATCCCTAATGCTGAATATTTATGATTTTTAAAATATACAGAGTTGTCTAAACATAGCTGAAGAAAAATCAAAATGATAAGCAGTGGTCTAAATTGAAAATCTTTTTTTGATATTTCAGAAACAAAAAGTTTGAGCATGTAAGTAACGATGCGCGATGTAGAAACCATTTATTTCACTAAGAGCTAAAACAACATGTGTCAAGAAGATAAAATTCTAATTTTGTATCTTCTGTAGCTGGAGCAAAATCATGAATGAACTGATGGGCATTTCTTTTAGTGCCAAGGAAAAAGAGGGCCTTATTCTTGGCAGAGGTCGGTGCCAAACCAAGAAATTAAGTATTACCACACTGAAGGGGAGGGGAGGTCCTTGCAGATCCATTTAGTGCATTTATCTCCCTCTCTTCAGACTGGCCCATGCTGAGTATATGCTAGATAGATAAGAGCCTATCTTATTTTTAAAGGTCTATTTCTTTTCTTAGGAAGAAATTCTCTGTGGGAGGGATAGCACCCATGGATCAGTAAATAAGCACACTAGCATTGCTGCTTTAGAAGGAATATTTACTCTTTGGGGAGTCTTTCAGTCACACTTTGACGACTGGTTTCTGTTAAATGCCAAAATGAAAAGGCAAGGTTGTACATATATTTGCTTGCTAATATCATATATGTACATGCCTGTAATATATGTAGTATATTCATTGCATATACAGCATTGGTCTAAGTGTATAATAGTGTGCATTTATATGTGTGTATGCAAATACTATGTGGAACTCACAGGCCTGGCCTTGCTCCTGGAAGTCGTGTTCTCACATGTGATCTTAGGGACCTCAGGAAGGACTCCTTGACTTGGCGATACCTTCACAACTCTAGAGTTGATGCTTAAAATTCCAACAGAAGCGATTTGTTTCTTAAGGGCAAAATTCTTTTAGCCCCATATAAAGGCTTCCCTCTCTATTATCACTGAAAATTAATCTATATCTGCATCTAACTGTGAAAAACCTTCACATTCTTTGCTGGTCATAGGTTTTGTCTAGTTAGAAGAGTGAAAGAGATGAGTGTCCCAAGGAGTTTCAGAATGGGGAGATTGGGCCCTAAATTTTACCTACATCTTTAAATGGATCCACTTGGCATAATAAAATAATAGCATACATTTATTAAGAACACTACTGTATTCTAACCACGTTACATAAATTTCTCTTACTTTTCACTTCATTCCTGTGAGATAGAGGTTGTTAGTTTCCTAGAAAAAGTGTGTGCGTGCATGTGTCCATACATACGTATTTATTCCCTCTCTTCCATTGGAAAATTGATGTCAGAAAAATTGTGAAAGACCTTGAAATGGGTGTCTTCCAAGAAAAAAAACAAAACGTTGCCTAGCTCAACCTTCTAGGTTATCTGAATCCGTGGGTGCTCTGTGCCTTTCATTTACTTTGAGCTAATTATTAGTCTGTAAGTTATAGATAACTGATCACAATGCAAATGATACTTGAATGATAGTTGTCCATAGACTTGCATATCCTGTCCAGGGGAGATTTCCCTCCAGTCCAAGGATAAAATTCACTTTTGCATCTTTTTTTTTTTTTTTTTTTTTTTTAAAGATTTTATTTATTTGTTTATTTATCCCCCCCTTGCTGCTTGTGCTCGCTGGGTCAGCTAACCACGCCGTGCGGGCGGGCTTGCCTTCACCAGGAGGCCCCGGGAACCGAACCCGGGGCCTCCCATATGGTAAACGGGAGCCCTACTGATTGAGCCACAGCCGCTGAACCAGTTGTTACATCTTACTGGTTTCCTCATTAATTAATGAGTTAAATAAAATTTTTGGCAAACATTCATTTTCTATTTGTATTAGAGACATGATTTTACCTTTCTGAAAAATTTTCTTTAAAAAAATTTAACAATTTTCCATAATATTCTGTGATGTTCTTCCAAAAGCCATTAGGTTAAGTTACCCCTTTTGCCAGGCTGTTTAATAAGTCAGTGTTCAGGATATTTTTTTTTAATATTTATTTTTAACAAGGAGCTATATATTGGTTTAAAAATGTTGAAAACCACAATGTAAAATGCAAGCAAAAGTTTGGACATGAAATATAATTTTTCAAAATTCCAGATTAAAATGCATTAAGAGATATTTGTGATTTATGAAGTACATTTGATGTTCAAATGTTACAGATTCTAATCTTAATGATAACTTGAAATTATTTCTAGCTATTTCTAGGACCATTGCCAGCACTGAATGTGGTGGTGGAAACTCAGAGAAACTCTCCCACTTAGAAATGTATTTGAGTTTACCAATTATTTAGTAAGAAGTTGTTTTTTTTCCTGTGGGGTGGTGGACCCATGTGCAGCACCCGATGACATTTTTCCATAGAAGGTTGAAGAAACCAGCCTGGAGTTGTTCTGTGGTTAGATTCTCACCTCCCAATGACATTTCATCATAAAAGTATCCCAAAATCAGGCCCAGGCATGGTTAGTGGCCCTCAAGAGGGTAAAGTTCCCCAGTAATAGCTGCATATAAATAGTCAATTATATAGCAGGGATGATTCAAATGGATTCTTCCCAGGAGGAATAAACTTTGAGATGAGGAAAGAACAATGCTTAGACATTCTTTGTATAAGAAATTGAGAAGTGGCCCTCAAAGCAATATCAAGTTAACCTCCTGAGAGCTTACTGCTCGCTATAAATTGCCTAAAATTTAAAATATTAATGTCTGTACCACATTTTGGGATTCCTTCTTTGTGCAATGAATCACTAATGGTTTCATTTGTAAAGACGGAAGGCATATTGTAAATTGTGAGGAAAATTATACTAATCTTTCCCCTTAAGCCAGGTTTGTATTTATTGATTCATTTATATGTGCGAAACACTACACAGATGGCGTTGACGGGGATTGTGTATGACTTTTCTTTTTTTTTTTTTTCTAGTTCTATGCAGTGAATTTGAGAAAATCATATGAATGTATTTTATCTAGGAATGGAAATAAAGCAACTGGTCCTGTAGAGCTGTAGTTCTTATCTTTTAGAATCCCTTGGAGGGTTTGTTCAAACACATATTGCTAAACAACAACAACAACAACAACAAAAAACACACACACACACACACACAAAAAGCACATATTGCTAAACAACAACAACAACAACAAAAACAACAAAAAACCCCGCATATTGCTGGGCCCTACAAACAGCCTTTGTGATTCAGTAGGCCTGGATTGGGGCCTGGAAGTTTGAATCTTAGCGTGTTCTCAGATGTTTCTGATGTGGCTGGTCCTCAGAGTATACTTTGAGAACCCAGGCTGAGGATTTAACACATTCAGCAATGGGAGAGATGGGCCTTGAAAAAATTTCACCAAAGATGAACAGTAACTTCCCCCTTACCTAAAAAGATCTTATTCGGTAAGGAAATTAGTTATAGGTTATTAATGCAGGGCATTGAATTATTATTATGAACACCATACTTAGAAAAGTTTTCCAATTGAAAGTTTAGGCTCACCTCCTCCCTCCCACCAAATAATAAGGCTCAAAGAAAAATCATGTTGCTAACTACTTTACCCAAGCCATTTGAGCCTTGCTTATCCATAAGTAGTAATTGTTCTAAATGTCCTGTAAATGTATATATAATATATTATTATTTATTTTTATATATTATTGATAAGTAGGTAGGCAGACAGACAGTCCGACAGCATGTTCCAAGTCTTAGCTGCCTTGTGCCTAGCATCGTGTTCCTAAAGTCTCGTCCTCAGCCCACCAGCATGAGCATTACCTGGGAAATGCACAATCCCACCCTGTCCTTCACCTACTAAATCCCAATCCAATTCATAAGATTTCCAGTTCATGCATATTCACATCAAAGTTTGGGAATACCTGCTCTAGGAATAATTTCTTAATACACAAAACCCATGATTTTTACGCAGAAACCGGACTTTTTGAAGAATGCAATACGAAGCACCTGCAGGTTGACAGGCAGGCTGGGGAATTGAGACCGAATAAGAGTGTGACAGCCAGGAGGACCTGAACTGTTGACCACTCTGACTGCCGTCGTGCTGAGTTTTTCTATTTGTGTAAAAGGAACCCATTAATTAGACAGCTTTAAACCCTAAACAACAGGGGAAAAATCAATTGGAACACCTTGGAGAGTGAGAGAGAGTTGGAAAAATTCATTACCAGATACCTAGCATTTCTTGAGAGGAAAGGTTGGCGATGACCTCTCCGTGCCACCAAGTAATGTGCTCAAAGAATAATCATGGGGAGGTGACCGCTTTTGCCCAAGCCATCTGACACTTCTTTATCTGCAAATAAAAAGCATCCTAAATAGGCCTTGATTTCTTTAGGCCAAAGAAAAATGCACAAACTGGCCAGTACAAATCAGAGGTAAGCAAGTTTGTACTATTGTTCTGTCCCTTGCTTTTGCCTCCATTTCTTCTGTTTTGCTAGGTTCTGTTTTAACATGTATTGTCCAATAACGGTAAATAGAAATTATACCCTTTGCTGCATTTGAGATTTGTCTTCATAGTAGCTTAGTTGTGTGAGTCCTGGGGAAATGAATAGAATGGCTTTATAAAGAGTCGATGTAAGAAAGCCTGTCTTCTACAGTCTCCCCACTCTACCCTGCGGCCTCTTCTCCATCCTGTAGTTGGGTGAATTCTTTTAAAACATAAATTGTAACATGTCACTCTTCTGCCCGGTGCCCTCTGGGTACTTTCTATCCCATTAGGACTAAAATCCAGAATCCTTATCATGACTTCCAAGGTCATTTTCTGGACCCTGGCTGCCTCTCTGGCTTTATTTCCTCATTTTCTACCCTTCCTTTTATTGCTATTTCCTTCCTCCCCTTGTCTGTTCTGCTCTCCTCGAATTTAGGTATACCAGAGTCTAGCGCCTTTGCCTGTGCTTCGCTCAGATAATCACGGCCTTTTCTTCTGCAGTTCTTTTAGGTTTCTGCTCCAGTCACTTCCCTGAAGGGTCTTCTCTGACTATCCAATCTGACATTGTACCCCCTCCATCATCTTGTAACCCCTTTGCACCCTGTTAGATATCTTTATCCTGATATAGTGGTAAATAATAATTTGCTTGTTGTCTCTCTCTCTCCTACTAGATGAGGCTTGGTCTGTTTTACTTCCTACTCTGTTTCTATGCCTGGCACATAGGAATGAGTTATATGATCTAGTAAACTCATCCTTCTGTTCAAGTCTCCTCATGATTTCTTTTTTGACACATTGTAGCTCAATGAAAATATTTGCCTAGTAGCGAGCTCTTGTTTCCCCTTCTGTTTGAGAGTAGTGCTAAGGGAAGAAAAATACTATTTTTTATTGCATATTGCCAAGCCCTGTACATTTATTATCTCATTTTTTATTCACAAAAATCTTGCAAAGAAGGCATTTTATAAATGTGTAAGTGGAGACTTGAGAGTTTAAATGGTTTATCCAAACTCATAGAGTTAAAAACTGGTGGCATTCTATAGAATGTGACACTGTAAAGAAAGTGGAATCAAGCTCCAGATGGCAAGAAGATATTAGCAACCCATATCATTGACGAAGGATTCATATGCAGAAGAAACACAAAACATAAATCATTTAGAAACATAAATCAATTAGAAAAAGATAGCCTATAGAAAATTGAGTGAAGACTGTAATAAAAACAGGCAATTTACAAAAGACTACTTCTGAAAGGCTGATATACAGATATTTCACCTGAGTAATAATCAGGAAACCCCAAATTAAAACAACTTGATATCATTTCCCTCTTGTCAAAAGTTAGGAAGTCTAACAATTCCAACGATGGGTAAATAAGAATGCATACATTAAACCACTTGTGGGAGTATAAATTGGTTTCAACACTTTGAAGAACTATTTGGCAATATCTAATAACAGTGAAATTTGCGAACCTTATGACACAACAATTCTACCAGGTGGGTATCCAGGGGTGATATTACAAATGTTTAACTACTTCTACATTATGGTCACAAATCGATCAGAAGGAACCTATGGTGCAAATGGTCGTATTGTTGTATTCCACTTTAACATCTGTCCTGTATATATACTCCTGCACTCACGCACAAGGGGACTTTTATAATAATCACTACGGCATTGTTTGTAATAACAAAAAGCAGAAAATAACATAGAGTAATGGATAAGTAAATTGTCACATGGTCATTAAACAACATGGTATCAGTTTAAATGAACTAGAGCTACATAAACCAACTTTGATAAATTGCACTAAATAATGAGCAAAACGTTTTAAAAAGAATTCATATGACATGACACCATTAATGCAACATTTAAAACACAAAAATAATATAGATTGTTTATGGGTACCCATGTAAGTAGTAAACATATAAAATATACATGGGCAGAATACACACTATCCTCAGGACCCTGGTTAGCCCTGGTGTGAAAGGAATGGAAATGGGATATGGTTGGAGGATTTTAGTACTCTCTTTAATCTTTAATTTCTTAACAAATGAAGGTCTAAAAGAAACATGATAAAACATTAGAATTAGTTAAGTTTAGGTATAGACATGTAATTTTAATTTTATATATGTTTCATTATTTATAAAAAAAAGAATAAAAGTAACATTGTGGAGCTTGTTCTGAGCTCAGATCTGCCTGATTTCAAAACCAGAGAGCTTTGCACTCCCTAAGTTCCAGAAGAGAATCCCAGCCCTTCCTCACAGTTGCAGCTCTTTCTTACCAGTATTGTCAGGAACATGGTTAGACAGCAGTGTTATAATGCTTAGTTGTTTAGTGATCATACTCTAGGAGGCTCCTGATCTATCTCAGACCCCATGATCTGCTAGCCAAGGAGTGAATAGGTGGGATTGCCGGTAGAACAATGAATACTTTCTTTGCACACTCTGGAGTCAGGTGAATTGGCACAGGTATGCTCTCAGGTGCTAGAGTGGGGTGTATATACCTGCCAGAGGCTGTTTATTTCAGAAGTTTTATTATCATTCTAAACATGGGGTTTTGTCTGTGCACCACATTTTCTTACTTTGCTACCGCTAGGTAAGGCAATAGGATGGAGGACTTCTGGCCATCTGGTGAAGACCAGCCATTTGCTGTGTCCTTGCTTCTAGATTTTGTACAGGAGCACACGTGTTTCATTTAGGTCTGGGGTTTCTCCATCAGTCCCTGGAGAGGCAGTGTGGTTTGCTATGAAAACCTACAGTTAGGTTTCTGAAGAGAAATTATTAAGCACTGGTAATCCTTCATCTTTTTTACTTAAGATTTCCATTTACTCACCAATTTTCTATCAGTATTTTCAAATAACTCTGGGAAAGATACATTTAGTGTCAGTGTTTAAAAAAGGAGAGTCTTGGTCAATGAAAGATGAAAAAGTAGTTCTGTCTCATTTGGAAAAATGTTTTAGGAGTCAGATATTTGATTTGCTCAAATGGATGGAAGTAAAGACTCCAAAGGGTATTTCATTCAGGGCTGCACAGAGCCGGGAAGATTCTGACCTTTAGCCTAGTTCAATTTAGAGGATTTCTCGGCTGGTTTCTGTTCTAAGTTCATGTCACCCACTGTCTGCATCATCATTTGGAAAGACCTTGCTCTGCATTTCTCATATAGTTGTTGAGAACCTCCTCTAAGCCAGGTTCTCCTAGGGCCTGGGAGTGTAATGATGACAACCACGGGCCTTGACTCCAGTGATGGAGCTCATTGGACCTGACTAAGCATAAAATACAACAACATAAAAAAATAGTATCCTGAGCCATTTCTTATTTGCCCTGCAGAAACTAATGGTTGTATTAGGAACCTCTGGGATTTAGAGTTTGGGTTGACAGGGTGTATACAACCCCTTTAAATTCTAGCCCTACCATGTTGCCTGAGATGATTGAAAATCTCAACAGAATATGGAAGCCGTCTCTATGATTGCAAAGCAAATATTTGGCAAGTTAAATTTCATGAAACATTTCCTCCAAACCAGCCAGATTTGCCTTTGAAAATCATTCCTCCAATGGTTTAGTTTACATTTAAATAAGCACATAGTTTATATTCCTTTTTGTCAGAGTTCTGTGCTGCTCAAGTGAAACTTCGTGTGATCTGAAGATTTATATTTTGTGGCACTTCCAGTGTTATATTCCAAGATATTTTTGAAAGCACCCGATATGATTAATATCCATTTAGTTTTCTACGCGGACTACATAAATCTCAGCATAGTAAATGCATATATTGAGACACCACATCAATGATGAATGAAAAAGATATGGTAATGAATTAGATATGTGGTAAATAAGAGGAAATCTATGTTGTAATTGAGAGAGTTACCCTAAATCAATTTCTTTGTGGTTTAAGATGATATGAAGAGTAGATAGTGCCAAGAAATGACTATGTTAAATCTAAATCACAAGTGTAAAGCTCAACATATATTTTTAGTGCTAACATGCAAATATCTAAATATGGTAATGATGATAATGAAACTAACTTTCATGTAGGAAGTGTTTTGGGGCAGACAAATTTAAGTGATATTTTTCTTAGGTATGAAAGTTTATTAATTGAAAAACTTCAGATTTTCAAACAATAGACTTGGGAAATCATGATGATATCGATACTGAGTGCTGTACTTCTTGGAAAATGGTTGTTACAATTCATTAGAAATAGGTATTACTTTTCAGATGTTCCTATGAAAGTTTCCAGAAAGAATGGGATCGATAAAAGATGTGATAAAATAAATAATAATAGATATACCAATGAGTCAATTCTCTAGATATTAGAAAAATACTTATATTTGAAAGAAATGCTTAAAAAGAACTTTGATTGCCCATGCTTGACAACTAGAAGTGCTAACTTGATCTGTAACATGAAAGATATATGAACTTTCTTTATAAGGAAAGCGATTTCATTCTGTAGCTTCTAAGGTTTCTTTTCTCTGCATATTACCTTCCCTCCACACAGGGGTGGACCTTACCCTTGACCACTGTGCACCCTGTCACCAGCAGTCCTCCCATCCACAACACTTGATTGGGCCGTGGGTGGACACCTGATCCAAATTGGACCAATCAGATCCTCTTTTACAGAGATATGGACTTGGAGCTGAGAAATTCTAGCTCAATCTAGACTTGATGGCCTGAAGAGACCTAATGTAAATCAGGTAGCTCTTGAATCGGCCATCTTCCACCAAGTGCATGGGGAAACAGCAAAAGGCAGTCTATGGAGGGAGAAGTATGGAGCAGACATGCAGAGAGAAGCAGAGGCCATGAACACACATGTGCCACAGAGAGAGATACCTGACAACTAGCCCCCACATGGAAAACACCTCCCAAAACACGACTTACCACGTGTTACATTTTATCGTTTGTGGGATTGACACTTAGGTCGAATCGGCTTGATTTTTACTGCTGCCTCCCCTTACCACCTTTCTCCTGATTTCCAGAAATATTAAGTGTTAGATTATTGAACAATTTTATCCTGGGTCCTTTATATGTATATCATTTAATCTTCATGAGTACAAATTAAACTCACCTTCCATATTTTACAGCTGAGGAAACCAAGACTCAGAACCTTTACGTGATTTGCCCAAGTTCACATAACTGATTACAAGTGGTAGAACTGAGGCTGAAACATAAGTCTTTCTGACTCCCGAGACTATAATCTAAGTTGCTATGTTATGCTGCTGCTTGAATTTGGGGCCAGCAGCCTGTAGCTTTCCCAAAGGGTGGGAGACGTTTGTTCCTCACCTGTAGGAGCAGTACATTCAGCTTCCTCTGCTTACTATGCATGATGTGCTGAACTCTGAAATAGTGGGGTCTGGAGCAGGTAGTGGTCAGGCAGTCGCATGTTTTCAGTAAAACTTTACACGCTAGTTAACATCATCTTACACCCTCTTATCCATGAGAGAGCAGGGTTAGGTTAGAGCAGAATGTCCTATGGTTCTTCATGGGAAGACACGGGGTGGGGGGAGAGTTGTAGGAGGAGCTGACAGAACAGAAACAGAAATGCACGGGTAGAGATGTGACAAGGCCACATTTATTCTTTCCAGAGAAAATTAAAACATTTATGTAAAATAGCATGTGGGTGCTCAAAGGACATGAGCCTAAAAGCAATTAGTTCAAGTAATTAATTTTACTGAACATTATGAATGGGTTCCAACTGAAATTTTAATTCGGACCCCAAAACACGTTGGTACGCTTCTTGTTGAAAGTCCCCCACACATTGCAAGCTTAGGAAGCCTGGCTTGGCTTTATTGAAGTTAGGTAAACATCACTGCAGACATTTGTGCCCTCTTGGAAGGCCTGGACGAAAGCAGAGGCTTGCAGTAGGACAGAGGACCTTAAGGGTAACATTTACATGCAGTAGAGACACAAGGACAGGCTTTCACCATTGTTTGTGCTCTGGGTAAGGAGGAGATGTCAAAGATTAGGTGAACTTGAATGGCTCGTCACAGCTTCAGGTGAAACAGGTGTCTGCATAAAGAGGGAGGGTCGGTCTGTCTTTCCACTTAATTATAGATTTTTATCCAATCAATAAACCAAGAAATCCTGAATCGCCATTTTTTTTTTAATTAAAGAAGGGCAAATTGGATTACAGGAAGGGAGAGGGGAGGGAGAGAAATATCTTGCTGACTTTCTCAATATTCTGAAAATACTTTCCCTTTGCTTTTGTTTTAAACTGGATTTTCAAATTCATGTGGAAAAACAAAGATGGGTCATCAGTCCCTCTCTCCTTATTCCCCTTCTGCTTACAAGGATTTTTTGAAATTACTATTATTCCTTGAGTTCCAGGGAAGATTTCCATTGTCTTTGGCTATGACTCTCCATTAGGTAGAATTTTCACCCTGTGCCCCTCTATGGTGCTGATTGCAAGAAATTCTCTGGTCAGCCACCTTTCAAATCTGTCAGAGCCAGTGATGTGCTCCAGGTGCAACTAGGTGTGAATGCTGCTAAAACTCTTGGTTCAGATGACCTTGATATTGGGTCTCTTCGTGACTGCGGTTCAAGTTTGCTCCTCTGTCGGTTTCTCTCTTCTTCCTCTACTTGTCGCTGACTGTTGAAAAACTGGGCTTGTTTGATATGCTTCCAGTTTTTATTAAAGTACTGCAGTGTCTTATAGAATCCTGTGTTTTTAGTGTCCCCATTAAATAAGCACCCAGGGGAAAAGTTAATTTACTTATTACAGTCAATTCTTCTCCTAGTAAAGTATACCTCACTGGAACCTCTTCTCCAGTGAATGATGGAGAATTCACTGTCTCAACACAAGATATTTTATGGCTATTTTTCTACTTTATCAGTTAGGGTACTTTGAGCTACAGATAATTCAGGACTCAGCTAATACTGATTTATTATTTCCTATCATGCAAATTCAGAGGTGAGGGATTCCAGAGTGTATTGCTTGGCCCCAACGCAGCAAAATGTTTATTGGGGGTTACAACTATGAAAGATGTAGAGGAGAAGACTCGGGAGTAGGCAGAGGAAGCCTTCTGACCACAGTTCAGGTGTGACACCTGTGGAGGGAAAAGGAAGGCAGATTGGGTAGGGAAAGTCTCTTTTGAAAGGACTTCTGAGAGTTGGATCGGATCACTCAGTGATTGGAATTCTGTGTTTTTAAAACTTCAGTTTAACATGCCAGTTTTTCTAATTCCAGAAAGCATAGAAATAACATTGCACAGTGTAAAAAAAAAATACCTGTACAAGGTACTTTTCAGGCACAAAATGTGATACCCATAAGTTTTCACTAGTAATATTTTTCTCATTTCTCCTGCTTCTTTACGTAATCTATCATTTTCAGTATAAAGCTAGTCAGCTCCACTACTTACCCACCCATTGAACCAGGGAGTCCCAGGTGGCCTCTCTGTGCATCAGTCTCCTGAACTGTAAAATGAGATAGTGCTGTGTATGGAGGTGGCAAACAACAAATATTCTCCATATTCTTATTATTCACCACAAAGTGGGCTATAGGCCACCAGAAAATCAAGGAACAGAAATGGAAAAACTGACTTTGGCTCATGAAAAGAAAACAGCTGAATATTTTCCATTCATTCATTCATTCATTCATTCATTCACTTATTCAGATATTTACTGTTTGCCTACTATGTTCTGGGCACCTAAAATGCGGCATTAGGAAGAGACACATTTCCCCTAAATGAAGTTTACATTTTAGTGGGGGAAAGACAAGAGATGCTGGTATTTTGAATACCCTCAACTACAGTGCCTGTTGCATTGCTTTCATCAGTTATTCTATTCTTCATTAAGGCATTTTTGAAGCAATTATTCAGCAAATTATGTTCATCATTACTTTTATTATAATAAAAGTGGTATTACATCATAGAGGTTTTAGAGAATAAAATAAAAACCTCCCATAATCCTATAATCCCTAAAACCATGGATATCATGAATGTGTGTGTCTGTGTGTGTCCTTTTCATCTTATTTTGTCTACAGAGATTATATAGGCCATTCTAATTTTCTAAAAACACTTGAGATCATTTTATAAACTGTTTTCCCTCATATCCTTACGTAATCTTTAAGAACATGATTTCTATTATTCAAATGCATAGCGCTTCTGCAATTTGTGTAACCAGTGCCCTATCCTTAGACTTTAAAGTTCTTTCTAAAATTTAATTATTTTAAGTAATACTGTGATAAATAGCCTTATATATAAATCTTATGTATATATCTGGTTCTCTTTTTAGGGTAAATGTCTAGAAGTGAAATTATTACTGGGTTAAAATTTGTTAAACAAATATTGCTTTAATACATAATTTCTAATATCCCTCCAAGGAATATATTATACCAAATTGTATCCTATTGGTGTTTTTTTCCTGCATGTTTAATAGGTATTTTCATTTTTTAAAAAATTTTTAGCCCAGTTTACTAGAGAAAAAAAAATCAATGTCATTGGTTTAATTTTCATTCATTTGATTATAATAAAGAGGTCAAGCACTTTTTTCATGTTTATTGTTCACTTGTTTGGTGAACAGTAAATATGAGGATCAATTTTTTATATCCTTATAAAAATTTCTGTATATTAAATGCAAATAATTATGATTGTGTTATAAATTTTAAATTATTTTTTACTGGTGTTTCCTTTGCCTTTGATGGTATTTTCATCATTTAGAAGGTTTTCAATTTTACATTGTCAAACCTATTAATATTTACCTTTTATTTTCTGTGGTTTTTGCTTTAGAATAAAAATTATTTTTCTACTTTGCTATCAGAAATTATTTTACTGTATGAGCTTCAAGTTCCTTTATTATTTTATAAAAATCAAGAATCTGGTGGGGATTTTTTTAATAGTAGGAATTTTTTTATTAGAGAAGTTGTGGGTTTACAGAAGAGTCAGGCATAAAATACAGGATTCCCATATACCACCCTATTATTAACACCTTGCATTGGTGTGGTACATTTGTTACAATTGATAAAAGCACATTTTTATAATTGTACTATTAACTATAGTCAATGGTTTAACTTAGAGTTCACTTTGTAGTGCAGTTTCATGGAATTTAAAAATTGTCCTGTTGTGTTTATATGTATGTATGTATTTTTCATATATTTGTTTGTTTGGTTTAGAATAGACTTTCTGTTCTTCACAAATTAAAAATTCCACCTTCATTGCATACTAGATTCTTATGCAGATTTATCTCTGGACAGTTCTCTCTCTCATGGTTTATCAATCATACAGGGTAAAACTGCTTTAACCATTATAGTTGTATAATGTATTTCAATATCTGGCAGTGCAATTTCTCTTTCTTCATTTGAATTTTTCAAAGATTTCTCTGCTGAAATGCAAACTAGTATAGTACAAGTGTCAACACTGTTGGTAGATAATGAGAACTGCAGAAGATTAGAAATGAAAAGAGGACAAATGGGATCACGGGGAAGATTTGGCCTGACCTAAAGGAAGGAGAAAGGGCATTCCAAATGGGGGAAACAGTCTGGGCAGCTGCAGCCAGAATGGTGAACAAGCATTATAAAAAGGGGGCGGGGGGGGGCGGGGAAGGGTGCAAGGGATCTAATGTTTGAGGGCCTATTGAATATAAGACACCATTTTAAACGTTTTATTGGAATTACTCTCAGGTCAGCTGATCCCCACCCTTTGAGTTCTGTATCAGAGCCTGCTCAGTGCCCTGCTTTCACTCTATTCCTATTTGGATGCAGAACTTAGTACTTCTTTGAGTTTCTGAAAAACAGTTAACTCACAAGGTTTCATTGATGCATGTAGACCAAGGTTTTTGACCCCACCCTCCCCATTGACCTTTGGAGCCAGCAAAATTGTTTTGAAGGGGCCGGCCTGGGCATTAGAGGGTGCTTAGCAGTGTGCTTGGCCATCAGCAATCCTTCTCCTCTAGTTGTGACAACCATAAATGTCTCCAGACATTTCCAAATGTCCCTTAGGCGTTTAAAACCAACTCCAGTTCAGGACTATTGTTTTAGATTATACCAAAGATAAGAAAGTGGTTGGAGCGTTTTATATTGTACAATCTACAAAGAATAAATATCCTCCTTTTCTATTCTGAAGTCCAGTCTTCATTTCTGTGCAATTGGGTTTCGGTTTTGTTGTTGTTGCTGAATCTATTGCCAGGTTTCCCAACCACAGCACGATTGGCATTTGGGCCAGATAATTCTTGGTTGTGGAGGGCTCTCCTATGCATTGTGGGACGTTTAGCAGCATCCATGGCCTCTGCCCAGGAAATGCCAGTAGCACCTTCCCTCCCCCTATTGGCAAAATAGCCCTGGTTGAGAACCACTGATGCAGACTATCTCAAACACAGGATGGAGGGTTTTGTGAACAACCCACAAGAAACAACTTAAATATCCTCTTTTTATCCCCTGTGATGTCCCTTTTTGGTTACTATGCACTTGAATGTTTTTGGTTTGTTTTGTTTTATGACCTCTCAGGGATTCTCCAGCTTGGCAGTGTTGATGTTTTGGACTGACTAATTCTTGGTTGTGGGGGTTGTCTACCAGTTGGTAGGATGTTTAGCATTATCTCGGACGGCCACCCACCAGATGCCAGCAGTACCCCCCCGTCCAGCTGTGACAACCCAAACTGTCTGGAGATATTGCCGAACGATCCCGGGGCGGGGGGTGGGGGGCATGGGCATAAATGCGTGATTGAGAGCCACTGCTCTCTCTCTACTTACCTTTCCGTATATGTTGGCTGTTCTTTTCAACGTTCTCTCAGGTCAGCTGAATCCCCACCCTTTGAGTTCTGTATCAGAGCTAGAAGAAATGCACATTTCTCACCTTTTTGTACTCAGAGACTTTGAGTGGTGTGGCACTGTGGTAATGTTTACAAATTCCAAAAATAGATATTGGATTATGTTTGTAAACTGGTCTGTTCCTCTGGGCATATTAGATTGTATTGGATTCAGAGGTTTCACTCTTACTTGATTAAATTATGATTAAGGCTTTGATTGGGCCACATCAGTAGGACGACAAGGCAGAGGAGTTACTTGGAGTTTTGATATTGGAGCCCCGGGAAGTAAACACTCAGAGAAGCAGATACATGAGGAAAGAGAGAAGGCTCCATTAGACATGGCGGAGGCCCCGGGACGAGAGAAGAGCTGTTCCCCTCAGAGTTTACAGCTGGCCTTGTGGAGAGAGCAGAGCAGCTGAGCCCAGAGAGGAATGGGCCCTGGGAGAGAGACTAGAACTTATCCTAGCCTACAGCTGATATTGGAAGAAGTTGGGACCATGGAGCCTTAAGAGGAAGAGGAAGCCTGAACCCTTGCAGACGTTGGCAGCCATCTTGTTCCAACATGTGGCAACAGACTTTGGTGAGGGAAGTAACTTATGCTTTATGGCCTGGTAACTGTAAGCTTCTACCCCAAATAAATATCCTTTATAAAAGCCAACAGTTTTCTGGTACTTTGCATCAGCACCCCTTTGGCTAATACAGTTGGTAATTTTTGTTATTTGAAAACAATTTGAGGAACCTTGCTCCCTACCTCATGTGGTTTAATTGTTACATTTTTTTCTAACAAATATAGTATTGCCCCTAGAGAGGAATTCTTGCCTGTAACATATTCTTCAACTTGCTAAGCATTCATTTCTCCTCGGAATGTACAAGAACAGGCCATTTGAGTCTTGGTTGCTTGTTCTGCTATAGGCTGCCTTTACATTATAGTACATTTGCACATATCTCTCCTTTTCACTAAATCTGAACTTGTGGGCAACCTCAAAGCAAGCATACTGCCTTGCAAAAGAATGTAAATATTGGAATCAAACACATCTGGAATGAAATATTTTTGTGTTCATCCCTCTTTTTTAAATAATTTTTTGATGTAATTTTTAATTTTTTTAAAGATACTTAGATTACATAAATGCTACACAAAAATATTGGGGATTCCCATATTCCCCGCTCCCTACCCCTTGCACATTTTCCCACATTAACAACATCCTTCATTAGTGTGGTACATTTGTTACAACTGATGAGCACATTTTGGAGCATTGACACTAAGCATGGATTATAGTTTACATTGTAATTTACACTCTCTTCTGCACAATTTTGTAAGTTATAACAAGATATATAATGGCCTGTATCTGTCATTGCAGTGTCACTCAGGATAATTCCCAAGTCCCCAAAATACCTCCATTTTACTCCTATTTTTCCATCTCCCTCCCCTCAGAACCTCCAGTGGCCACTGCCTCCACACCAATGATAACAGTTCTTCCATTGCTAGAATCACAATAAGTCTGTAGTAGAATAACAATAAGTCTACTCTAGTCCATCATTCATTCCCAATCCTGAAAATTCTGGGATGGTGATGCCCACTCTGCCTCTAATTGAGAGGGGTCTTAGATCCCATGGCGCAGATGGATGGTACTATCTTGGCTGCAGTTGCAGACTCTGTTCCTTGGGATAGTCGTTGTCCATCATCATCTCCTTGTTAGTTGTCCTGGGTGAGTCCAGTGAACTGGAGAGTAGGTGTTGCAAAGCTGTTGAAATTCAGGGCCCAACTGGCACATGGAAACCCCAAATATTTAAGTCTCTTGGACATGCACCTATCAATTCTAGTACTAACTATAGTTCAAATAGAAGGGGCAGAAGAGCCATGTTTAGGGAAACCACAACTGAGTCTTAACTCTGTCACACTGGGGAGCATTAATTCCAAAGTAGGGTCCACTGGCAGGGCACCAAACTCCTGAGCTGTCTGCCTTGCCTATAGTGTCTGGATGTCTCCAGAGCCATCAGAAGCCCCGTGATTTGAGGCAATATTTACTTTGGCAGTCAATGAAATCCTGCTGAGACATGCATAAGCGTTACCTCTGGGATGACCTCTCGACTCACTTTGAAGTCTCTTAGCCATATAAACTCATTTGTCTTTACCCTTCCCCCATTTGATCAAGGCCTTTTTCCATTTTCATTGCTAGTTGGTGCTTGGAAGTAATCCCTCAGTGCCAAGGAAGCTCATCCCCAGGAGTCATGTCCCACTCTGGGGGGAAGGTAATGCATTTATATGCTGAGTTTGGCTTAGAGAGAGCCCACATTTTAGCAACAAGTTACCTCTCAGGAGGTAACTCTTAGGTACCCTATAATACTAGGCTAAGTTTCAATTTCAAAAGTAAAGTTTCATAAGTACAGTCACCAATATCAATGGTCCATCCTCCTTCACTAGTCACTTCCCCTGTACTTGGGGGATTCTTGCTGTCCCATTAAAGAATGTGGCAGAGCTCCGCAGCATGGGAATTTGATATTCTTTTGGTTATTGCATGAATCTCTACCCACCATGATGATGCCCCATGAACCCTTGAACACATTTATATGCCTTATAGGTATGCCCCAAGTGAACCTCCTCCCATGCATCCCCCATCTCTGACACCCCACACCGATGATCCTCCCCTGCCAAAGTTGTAACCCTTCTGTGATCCAAAACTTCTTCAAAAATGAAGCCAACAAAATAACCAAATACAATTAATAAGAAAATGAAATAATAATGATAGTTTTAAAAATAATAAATAAAATACAAAAACTGGAAAATTGAAATAAAAAATAATATAAAATTAAAAATAAATTTTTTACATTATATCTTTCATCAATTTAAGATCTGTTGTCTTGTATATACAATGACATTTTCTTCCTTTTATTCCCCCAGTGTCTTATTTTTTTTTCATTTTGTCTTCAAAGAAACTTTAGGTTACAGAAAAGTCATGTACAGAATATAGGGGATTCCCATATACCCAACATCCTCCCCTCTTTCCCCTTTTCCCCTTTCCCCTATTAATAACATTTTACATGTGGATGGTACATTTGTTACAATTGATGTACAAATATCGAAACTACTAACCATGGCTAATGATTTACATTATGGTTTATATTTTGGACATACACTTTTATAAATTTTGATGAAATTTGACATGGCCTGTATCCATCATTGCCTGATCATGTAGAATACTTCCATTGCCCCCAAAATGCCCCATGTACCATCTATTCTATTCCTCCCTCCCCCTCCCCTCGGGACCCATGGTAACCACCAAGCTTAACTCATTGAAGGACAAGATTCATAGTTACTTGCAAGAACATTGAGGGCTTGACATACTGGCCCGTCCTCCCCTATTAGTCATTGCCTATGCTCTCCAGAGACTCCTCCTGCTCCTCTATTTGAGAACATAACAGGACTCTCCAGGATGGGAGTCCAATACCTTTCCGCTCATTATGTGGATCTCTACCTACTAATACAATACGACAAGATGAACACTCACACACTCCCTAGAAGCCTGCCCCAGGTGCGCCCTGTTCCGCATGCCACCCACATTCAACACCCTAAACCAGTAACCCTCCCCTGCTATATTTGCCAAAAGAACAATCTCAATGTTGTAGTTTCAACCACATGCCTGCAAATCCCTAGAGTTCACCTTCTCCTTCACCCAACCCTCCCCCCAGTTCCATGGACATTCCAACCCACCCTCTCCAATCTATCCCCCTCACAGAACAGCACTTCTCAATCCAGTAGCATCACTGTACAGCTGTTATGCCCATCCACTGCACAACTACACCTTTCCACCTTATCATAGATTTTGCCCATATGGGCATTGACTTACAATCTTCTCCTCCCTTTCTGTCTCCTGTAAACCTATCTTCGAGACTCTAGCTCTATGAGTCTGCTCAATTTGCTTAATTCATATCAGTGAGGTCATATAATAATTGTCCTTCAGTGCCTGGATTGCTTCACTCAACATAAGGTATTCAAGATTCATCCATGTTAACCTGTATGTTAATACTGCACTCTTTCTTATAGCTGAGTAATATTCCTTTGTGTGTGTATACCACAATTTGTTTATCCATTCATCTGTTGATGGACATTTGGGTTGTTTCCACTTTTTGGCAATAGTGAATAATGCCACTATGAACATTGGTGTGCATATATTTGTTCGTGTCCCTGCTTTCAATTCTTCTGGATATATACCCAGCAGTGGGATTTCTGGATCATATGGTAGTTCTATAGTTAGCTTCCTGATGAATGGCCAAACGGTCCTCCACAATGGCTGCACCATTCTACATTCCCACCAGCAGGGACTAAGGGTTCCCATTCCTCCACATCCTCGCCAACACTTGTAGTCCTCTTTTTTTAATAGCCACCAGTCTAATCGGTGTAAGATGATATCTCATTGTAGTTTTGATTTGCATTTCCCTAATAGCTAGTGATGCTGAGCATCTTTACATGTGCTTTTTAGTCATTTGTATTTCTTCTTTGGAGAAGCATCTATTCAAATCACTTGCCCTTTTTTTTAAAAAATGGGTTGGTTTGTTATTTTTGAGGTGTAGGATTTCTTTATATATGTTGTATATTAGGCCCCTATCAGATATATGGTCACCAAATATTTTCTTCCATTGAGAAGGCTGCCTTTTCACTTTTTTGACAAACTCCTTTGAAATGCAAAAGTTTTTAATTTTGAGGAGGTCCCATTTATCTATTGTTTCTTTTGTTGCTTGTGCTTTTCGTATAAAGTTCATGAAACCATTTCCTAATAGAAGATCCTGTAGATACTTCCCTACATCCAAAATCTTTATAATCTTGTCTCTTATATTTAGATGTTTGATCCATCTTGAGTTAATTTTTGTACAAGGTGTGAGATGGTATTAATCTCTTATTCTTTTGGATATGGATATCCAGTTCTCCAAGCACCATTTCTTGAGAAGGCTATTCTTTCCCATTTGAGTGGGCTTGGTAGCCTTGTCGGATATCAGTTGACCGTATATGTGAAGATCTATATCAGAACTCTTGATTTGGTTCCATTGTTCAATATGTCTGTCCTTGTGCCAATACCATGCAGTTTTGACCACTGATTCCTCTGATTTCCTCTGATTTCAGATTTCAGTTTTCTTTTTCAATATGTCTTTGGCTATTCGGGGCCCCTTGCCCTTCCAAATAAATTTCATAGTTAGCTTTTCCAATTCAGTAAAAACTGCTGTGGTAATTTTTATTGGTAATGCATTAAATCTGGAAATCAGTCTGGGTAGGATAGACATCTTAATGATGTTTAGTCTTCCTATCCATGAACAGGCAATATTCTTCCATTTATTTAGGTCTTATTTGATTTTCCTCAACAGTGTTGTGTAGTTTCCTGTGTATAAGTCGTTTACATCTTTATTCCTAGGTATTTGATTCTTTTAGTTGCTATTGTAAATGGTATTATTTCTTGATTTCCTCCTCAGTTTGCTTATTATTGATGTGCAGAAATGCTATTGATTTTTGCATATTGATCTTATAACCTACCACCTTACTGAACTCATTTATAAGCTCTAGAAACTTTGTTGTAGTTTTCTCAGGGCTTTCTATGTATATGATCATGTCATCTGCAAATAGTGAAATTTTTACTTCTTCCTTTCAAATTTGGATGCCTTCTATATCTTTTTCTTGCCAAAGTGCTCGAGCAAGTACTTCTAACACAATGTTAAATATGAGCTGTGACAGTGGGCATCCTTGTCTTGTTCCAGATCTTAGAGGGAAAGCTTTTAGGATTTCACCATTGAATATTATGTTAGCTGTGGGTTTTTCCATATATACCCTTTATCATGTTGAGGAAATTTCCTTCTATTCCTATCTTTTGAAGTATTTTTATCAGGAAAGGGTGCTGTATTTTGTCGAATGCTTTTTATGCATCTATAGAGATGGTCATGTGATTTTTTTCTTTTGATCTGTTTATGTGGTGGATTACATTGATTGATTTTCTTATGTTGATCCATCCTTGAATACCACGGATGAAACCCACTTGGTCATGCTGTGTAATTCGGTTGATATGTTGTTGATTTTGATTAGCAAGTATTTTTTTGAGGATTTAAGTATCTAGGTTCATTAGAGAGATTGGTCTATAGTTTTCCTTTCTTGTGGCATCTTTGTTTGGCTTTTGTATTAGGTTGATATTGGTGTCATAGAATGAGTTAACTAATGTTCCCTCCACTTCTATTTTTGGAAGAGTTTAAGCAGGATTGGTGTTAGTTCTTTCTGGAATGTTTGGTAGAATTCACCTGTGAAGCTGTCTGTTTCTGGCCTCTTTTTAGTTGGGAGGTTTTTGATGACTAATTCAATATTACTTGTGATTGGTCTGTTGAAGTCATCAAATTCTTCTTTAATCAATGTAGGCTATTTGTGTGTTTCTAGAAATTTGTCCATTTCCTCTAAATTATCCATCTTGTTGGCATACAATTTTCCAAAGAATCCTCTTATGATACTGTTTATTTCTGTGGGGTCAGTGGTGATAGCCCCTTCCTTGTTTCTTATTTTATGTATTTGCATCTTCTCCCTTTTTTCTTTGTTTGTCTAGTTAAGGGTTTATCAATTTTATTAATCTTCCCAAAGAACTAGCTGTTTTTTTTCCCTAGTGCTTTCTTATTTTCAATTTCATTTAGCTCTGCTCTAATCTTTATTATTTCCTTCTTTCAACTTCCTTTGGGGTTCGTTTGTTGTTCTTTTTCTAATTCCTCCAGGTTTGCAGTTAGGTCTTTGATTTTATCTCTTTCTTCTTTTTTAATATAGGCATTTATGGCTATGAATTTCCCTCTCAGTACAACTTTTGCTGCATCCCATAGGTTTTGATACATTGTGTTGTCATTTTCATTTGTTTCATTTGTACTGATTTCTTTTGCAATTTCCTCCTTGACCCACTGATTATCTAAGAGTGTATTATGTAACTTCCATATCTTTGTGCCTAATCTACTTCTCTGCCCCTTACTGATTACCAGCTTCATTCCATTGTGGTAAGAGAAATTACTTCATATAATTTCAATGTTTCTGAATTGATTTTGAGTTTTCTATGGCCCAGCATGTAGGCTATCCTGGAGAATGATCCATGTGCACTCGAGAAGAATGTATATCCCACTGAATTTTGGTGTAATGTTCAGTATATGTCTATTAGGTGCAGATCCTCTAATATATTATTCAAGTTCTCTGTTTATTTATTGATTCTCTGTCAAGATGTTCTGTGTAATGGTGATAATGGTGTATTAACGTCCCCCACTATAATTGTAGAGGCATCTATTTCTTCACTTAGGTTTTTCAATATTTGCCTCATGTATTTTGATGTACCCTGGTTAGGTGTATAAATGTTTATGATTGTTCTTTCTTCTTGATAGATTACCCCTTTTATTAATATATAGTGGCCTTCTTTGTCTCTTACAATCACTTTGCATTTAAAGACTATTTTGTCTGATATTAGTATAGCTACTGCCACCCTTTTTTGGTTATTATTTGCATGTAAAATAGTTTTCCAACCATTAACTTTCAGCCTCCTTGCATCCCTGGATCTAAGGTGACTTTCTTGTAGACAAAATATAAATATGGTCATATTTCCTAATGCATTTTTCCAATCTTTTCTCTTGACTTGAGCGTTTAATACATTTATATTCAATGTTATTACTGTCAAGGAATTACTTACATTAGCCATATTTTCTTTAGGTTTATGTATGCCATATGTTGTTTATCTTTTTATCTTTTTAGTTCTTACACTCTCTGACAACTCTCTGTCTCCTGTTTTTTCCTTTTAACCTGCAGAACTCCCTTTAGTATTTCTTGTAGGGCAGGTTTCTTATTGACAAACTCTCTTAATTTCTGTTTATCTGTGAATATTTTGAACTCTCCCTCATTTTTGAATGCCAGCTTCGCTGGATAGAGAATTCCTGGCTGAAAGTTTTTTTCTTTTATCACCTTAACTATGTCATACCACTGCCTTCTTGCCTCCATTGTTTCAGATGAGAAATCTGCATTTAATCTTCTCGAGCTTCCCTTGTATGTGACGGATCTATTTTCTCTTGCTGCTTTCTGTATTCTGTCTTTGTCTTGAGCATTCAACAATTTGACTAGTATATGTCTTGGGGTAGGCCTGTTAGGAATTATACTCTTTGTGGTATGCTGCACTTCCTGGAGATGTACGTCCATGTCCCTCACTAGAGTTGGGGTTTCAGCCATTATTTTCTCTAACACTCCTTCTGTCCCCTTTCTCTTCTCTTCTCTATCTGGGATACCTATAATGCTTATGTTTGTACGTTTCATGCTGTCATTCATATCCCTAAACCCTGCTGGATTTTTTCTGTCTTTTTATCTATCTCTTCTACCATCTTTCTGATTTCAGCTGTACTGTTTTACACATCACGGATTCTTTCCTCTTCCTGTTCAAATATGCTGTTATGTGCTTCCTGTGCATTTTTTATTTCTTGCATTATGTCATTCATCACCATCATATCTGTTCTTTTTATGTATGTTTACAATTTCTTCAGTAGGTTTCCTCATGTCTTCTTAATATTCCTAATCTCTTCTTCACTTCATTAAGTTGATTTATGATATTTGTTTGGATATCTCTGATTAGTTGTTCCATGTTCTGCATCTCCTCCTGTTTTTTAGTTTGTTCATTGGACTGGGCCATGTTTTCCTGCTTCTTAGTATGGCTTGTAATTTTTTGTTGATGTCTAGGCATCTGTTTACCTTGTTGGGTTTATTCAGTTGGTTAGCTTCTCTTTCTACTCTAGGGTTTTATTTTGTTGTTGATTTTGTGTGTGCTGTAAGGTTTCACTTTGACACTTCATTCCTCTTATTTTATTTTCTTGCTGTTGTCTATGTTCCCTTGGGGAAAAAAATTAGGACAAGAGAAAAGAAGGGGAAAAAAAAAAGTAGAATAGGGACCATACAAGACCTAGGAAAATAAATCATTAACATGAGTAAGAAGTATAGAGGAATAAGAATAAAAAAGTGGAATAGAAACAACGAAGGGAAAACGGCTTCCCTCTCAGGCCCCTAAAGAGCTTCTCAGGCTGCCCATGTTCATCAGTCAATCACCCTGCAGTCTGCCCTTTGCAGGTGATGAATCAGCTTTTAGTGAGTAAAATAAGGAATAAAAAAGGAACCTCTTTTAAAAAAATAAGAGATCCAGGATAAGCTAATACAAAAAGAATGTTTATATGTTCCCTGTCATAAGGCATCAGCTGGATGCCTGACAACTCAGTGGATCACTTCTCTAAGAAGAGCTGGCAATCGAACCAGGGACCTCGTATATGCAAGGTAGAAATTCCTCCACTGAGCTAAGCTGTCCTCTTAGGTTCATAAGCCTTTGGAAAGTTATCCACCCCCCTTTCCCTTGGGCAGGTTAGATTCCTAGCAGTTTGCCAGAGTCCTGCTGATTAGGCGCCTCTCTGCCCCCTCCCCTTCTCTAATCTAATTCCTCTCTTTACCTGGGTAGCTGGGCATGACAGTCTGCCTGAGGAGATCCCCCCTCCCCTTTCCAAGTTGGATTGGGGTCCCTTCCGAGATTCAAAGGGGGCTCAGCTGGCCAAACTCACCTGAAAAAGACCACTCTCCTCCCTCCCGGACTCCTCTTCCTCCCAGGAAATGGCCCCTCCCATTCTGTTCAGAGCAGTGAGCCAGAGGCTGGCCCTGAGGGTGGGGTATATGTGCCATTTCCGGCCAAGTGGCAAGCAACTCACGGTTTTACTTTGACGTCTTTATTTTTCCACTACCCTCCTAGATGACTCAGAGCACCTTCCCATTCTATATATGTCCAAAGCAGCTCCTTTAGGTAGGTCTCTGCCTTCTCTCTGCTTTTTTTTGTGAGAGGATCTAACTCTGCCTACCTACTTCAGTGCCATTTTCCCAGAACTCCCAGTTTGCCCCTCTTTAACCAGATTTAGTGACCTAGGCAAATGAACTCCTCTGATACTGTTCCATCATCTGCAAAATGGGGGTAAGATTACCTTCTGAATGGATTTCTTATATTAGAGAGGAGATAAAGTACCTGGTATATATATCAAACACTCAGAAATATTAACCATTGTAATTAATTTTGTCAAGAGATATTTAGGCCTGTTTAAAGAGCCTTTAAAGCCAGACTATAAATCACAAATACCTATACCTAAAGGGAGTACTTCTTTCCCTTGGTTTCTGACATATTTGTTGCATTCAGAGTTGAGGCATGCTAAAAAGAAAATATTGTGGCATGAATTTTTCTCTTTATTTTGCCAGAAATTTTAAGGCTTGACTAATTCTAACATTCTCATGAACACTGAATATTAAAGTTTATTTAGCATCCTTGTGGGGATTTCTTTTTCAATTGTGAGAAGGTATATAATGCTTCTAAAGCATAAGAGAATTATGAATAAAATTGAGTTTTACGAAAGTTGGTTCCTTTGGCAAGAGTATCATTTGATTGGGCCTTTAATATGTTTTCCCCAGTAGATAAGATATATTTTCTTTCACATTCAATTTTCCCTGATGTGTATATGTGTTTTTGACCTTTTCAAGACAAATTGAATTGGAAATAAAATATGATGAAAAGAAAAGCAAAGAATAAAATGAGACAACCTGTGAGTCACATTACAAAAATCAATAAAATGCAGATTGCACTGTTCTGGTCATTAAAAAGGGTTTCTTTGTTCAATTTACTGCACAAGGATGGAATTTTATATATATTAGAAAGTGCAGTGTTACTACAAAGCTGGGACATAGGATTTTGGTTATAATATCACAGAATTTTAGAGGTGAAGGGGACCCCAAATTATTTAATATAACCATCCCATTTTATAAGTGGAGAAATTGAGGCCTAGAGCAGGCAAGTGACTGGCCCAGAGTTGTTAATCAGTGACTAGTGTCAGAATTTCAGGAGGATCTGATTCCCAGTGTGTCAGGCATCTAGCTCTGTTGGTCCCATCTATCTGATAAAATAGAATTGTGGAATTTTCTAGAATATTCACTTATTTTCTAATGAATTTAAAAATTAAGGTATAATGAGGTATTTTTAGGGATTTTTGTGGCACTAGCCACTGGGGGAAAATGAGATACAACTATTTTAAAGCAAGAAAAGCCCCACTGTTGTCTTTGACCAAGCCTTTTAGAGAAGACACAGATGAACATAGCAAGCTTATAAATTAAACTAGACTTTAACACATAACATTTAATTTTTTCCACATAGTCTCTCACTCTCTCATTTTTAAAACACTTTTGATTTTATTAAGGAATGTACACAATATTGAATGCTTAGCAGTATTATTTTAAGAGTTGGTCAATTCTCTTTGAACTGCAAATATGTTTCCTTTCCTTTCTTATGTACCTTAAACGCTGCATATCTTTAACACATCTTGAATTTTCCCATAGCCCAGTACAACTTTTCAATATAGACATCCATAAGACTCCTTGGGTTTTCGAAATTTTCTTGATTTTCTTTCCATTTCCTTTTTTTGCTCATGCAACTTATGTCTCTCAGCCATTGTTATAAGATTACCTGCAACACTCTGATTTGCTCTTTTCAGAACTTCAATCAATTCAGTGGCAATCTTCCAATCATCTTGAGTGATGAGAATAACTGATATGCCCTTCTTTCTTCCCTGCTCTTCTGGTACGCCAAATTCTATGGACATATTCTTCACTAGTCTATGGGAAATCATAATTATATACATGTGTGACATCATGAACATCGAAACCATAGGATGCTAAATCAGTAGCAATCAGTATTTTCATGTTTCCACTTTTGAAGTCCTCTAAGGCTTGCTCTCTATCACTTTGTTCTCTGTTGCCATGTAGAGATTGTGCAGGAATGCTTTGGATGCTGAAATCACTTGATAAATTATCGGCAACAGATTATCTGCTGACAAACAGTATAACTTTGTCTTTCGGTGACATGGCTTCTAGGAATTCTTGGATACGCAATCATTTCTCTTCTTTGGTGTTAACAATTATATCTTGCTTCACTGTATTTACAGCAACTAGATCCAGAGTGCCCACATATACAGTCATAGGTTCTTTCAGATAAGATTGTGAAAGTCGAGGAACGGTATCTGGCCAAGTTGTATTTGCCATAGCAGTCTGACAGTCTGGTTGCACAGCTAATAAAATCTTCATTACCTGGTGTTCAAACCCAAGAGCCAACATTTTATCTGCTTCGTCTAAGACCAGGTAAATTATGCTTTTTGGGTTGATGTAGTTATGCCTTTGCTGATCATTCGATAATGATAACTACACCTTCGGTAATATCTTGTATCTGTCCTCTATTTCCACCGCCATGTAGAGAAACTTTTTTTTTTTTTTTTTTTTTTTAGACAAATACTTTTAAGACCTTTATATGAATACTTGGAACATTCAGCTTCCACTTGAAGAGCTAATTCTCTAGTCGGTGTAAGGACTAGCATGCCAGGCTCATTCCTTTTTTCTCTAGCTATCGGCTGAGAATTCAGATGAATAAACTCAGGCATTAAATAGGACAATGTTTTGCCTGTTCCATTCGGGCGACTCCTATGTGATCTATGCCTTGAAGAGCAATTGGCCTCGCCTGTGATTGAATTGGCATTGGCTTTTGAAAACCTGCCTTTGTTAAGTTTTTTTATAATTTCAGGCTAAATGATGAAAAGCATCCTCAAATGTGCAAGTTGAATTGGGAATGGGTCGTTTTTCACCACCTTTCAAGTCGTCACACATTATGTTGAAATTTTCTGCCTCCAAGTATCTAGTTGCACTTGTATCATTGAGCTTGTTGCTGTGGATTCTACATAAAAGTTTTTTTTCAATTGGTGGTAAATCTGCCCATTTTCTTTTTTTCCCATTCTGTAACCTTTGCCAGAATTTTATCCCAATCTATCAGTGGGTGAAATTTTCTAGCACTTAAGCACTCTTAAATCTCTCTTAAATCCGTAAAAGGTTGGACTCTAACAATATCAATGCTAGATTCGGAAGTGTAGCTTTCTTCTTGTTTTTTTAACAAGAGTCTCTATAGCTGCTTTGGCCTTTGCTTTCGTGGCCTTGCTGCCAAAATTTTTGACCTCTGCTTCAGAATCCCCTTTTATTATCTGTATCTTGGTGTTTATTGTACCTTGGATTTCTCTGATTTTCGATCCACCGCTACCAATCACCACACCCACCATAGTGTTCTGCACTCTAAAGCAGAGAGGTGGTTCGTGGGAGCCGGCAGCCCTTGGCTCCAGGTGGCAGGCCTCGGCCTCTGTGGTCTCCGCCATCCCTGTGAGTCCCAGCCCCCCTTGGATTGGGCTCTGCCTGCTTCTGCTCTGGGGCTCCGGACATTGTTGGGGAGTTGTAATATTGGCGCTGGCCTCTGGCCTGCATATGTTTGGGAGTGGATCCCGTTTGAGGGGCCTCCTTCTCAGACTGAATCAACAGTACCACCAGTTGGTTGCAGCTTCTCTGGGTAACCATAAGGAAGTTTCCTAGGAAACCATTGCTCAACAAGATGTCAGGGCGGGGTGTTGACGGCCTGTCCATTCACAGGGCTGGGACTAGGGTGAGGTAAGCCAGGTGCTTAGGAGGCAGAATTTAAAGAGGCACTCACTGTCAGGGGCTGACCCTGCCGGCACTTACACGGCCCTGGGAGTGAAGGCCAATTTATATTTTGTGTCATCAAGTAATTTCTGGTTCAGCGTGGGAGCCGGCCTGATGCACTGATCTTTTACTTACTTATAAGCCGCTTATTTCCATAGAAGAAAAAATAAGGGATTTTAAAAAACCAACTAATAAATATATTTGTATATTTATTTACCTAGGTATTTTTTGAGTAACCGCAATACTTGGCCAAGGTAAATTCATCACTTTCCTGTCCCTTTGTGTAACTTAAATTGTACCATCCCAAGTCTCTCAGATGCACTCTTAGGGATGGAAATTTTGCCTCTGAATCTTTATTTAAACTGAAACACTTGTTACAGGCAGTTCCTAGATCCTGTTGGAGGGATGATAGTTGGAAGAAAGGTAGAATGGGGTCTAAGGTACCTTGGGATGCTTTCAGTGGTTTGCCATTTTTCTCCATGCTTCTTTAATTCCCCCCCCCCCCCCCGTGAGTGTGGCAATTCAGAAGACTTAGCGCTGAAAGGCTATGTAGAAGTCATTTATTTTTTAGGTGCAATGTAGATGTCACTCTGGCAGCAGGCTGGACAGGTGAATATCCAGTTTCTGTTTAAACAGTCTCAGAGGCAGGGAGCTTACTTCATTTCAAAGATTTCTGTTCCTTTATGAGGCAGTTCCTCTGGATACAAAGATGGTGTTGAACTAAAATGTGCCTCTTCATGCTTCCTTTTGCCCTTCATCTGACTTCTGAAGTTACACAAAGAAAACTCCTCCTTCTTTCATCCTTGTGTACTTCAGGGCCACTGTCAAGTCCCCTTAAAGCTTCTGTTTCTCAGGTTAGAAAGTCTCAATTTCTTCAACATTTCTTGATATCACTTGGTTTCTAGGATGCACACCGTTCCATTGCTTCTTTGGAAATGCTTCATTGAGGACCTTTTATAATGTAATATCAAAGTAAACAAAAATTTCTGTAGAAATTGCCTTACTACTATTAGGTCTTCTTCACTGGGCATGTCGGTCCTATTAATTCTACCTAAGAACTCCTATGATACAAAGCTGCTCACAGTACTGTGATAGGCATTCAAAATCCACTTTCTCTCACCCTGTACTTCTGTGGTAAGACTATGTATTTATCATTTGATATTCATTCCATTAGGTTTGATTGATTCATGTAGCCAATTAAACATAATTTTAATGCTTATTCTCTTATCTATCATATTATCCTCCACTTTCAATTCTCCTGCAAATTTCATGTTCATGGCTTCTCTCTCTCTTCAGCCAAAGTTGCTGATTAAAATTTGGACATGGATGAGTGCAGGGCAGAAATCTGTGACACATTGGGAGAAGTCTTAGAAGCCTTATGTCAACACTTTTCCTGTGAAGCTTTTTTGAAAAAAAAAAAAAAAAAAAAAGTTGGTGGCCAAATATGTTTAGGAAACACAGCAACTATATCCCTTCTGTTAGAGTCACAATGTGGATTAGGTATTCCAGAAGCTCTGAAAATTACAGGCATTGAGAAACCCAATTGTTTAAACCAAAGTTTCCTAAAGGAATTTGTCAATGGAATCCCCCTTCATTTTTTTTTCAAGTAAGCCTTTTATTTGGAACAACTTTAGATTACAGAAAAGCTGCAAAAATAGTATGGGCAGTTCCCATATACCCTGCAACCAATTTTTTCCCTAATCTTATCAGCTCACATTATTGTGGAATATTTCTCGAATCTGAGAAATCAACATTGGCATATTACTATTAACTAAATGACAAACTTAATATCACCAGTTTTGGGGGATTAAATCACATCCCCCATAAAGATATGTTCCAGTCCTAATCCCCAATCATTTGGGTGTGAACCCATTTGTACATGGGAACCTGGAAGATATTTTTGGTAAGGGCATGGCTAAGATGAACGAGGATGGGCCTTCATCCAGTATGGCTAAAGTCTGTATAAGCAAAGGAAATTGGACGCACAAGTCGAAACCAGAGAAGGAAACAGAAAGAGACAGATTGTCATGTGACAGAGGCAGAAATTGAACCGCCACCAGAACACTGCAGACTTCAGAGAAAACACGGCCTGCAGATGATATTGAACTTCTAGTCTTAAAAACAGTGAAACAGTAAATTCCTGTTGTTTACGCCAACCAATTGTGTGGTATTTGTCATGGCAGCCCAGACAAGCTATGACAGGTTTTGGTACTGAAAAGTGGGGTGCTGCTATGACAAACACCTAAAAATGTGGTAGTGTCTTTGGAATTGATAATGGGTAGAGATATGTACATGAAAGGTGATTCTGGTGAAGACTCAGAAAAAAGCGATGAAAGCTGTAGAGAAAGTTTCTAGCCTTTAGAGAATACAAATATTGTCATGAACAGAATGTTGGTAGCAATATGAACATTAAAAGTAATTCTGGTGAGGCCTTAGAAGGAAATGATGAATGTGTTATTGGAAATTGGAGGAAAGCGATTTTTGTTACAAAGTAGCAGAGAACTTGATTGATTTTTATGTCCTAGTGTTGGATTTAAAGTAGAATTTGTAAGCAATGAACTTAGATATGTGGTTGAGGAGATTTACAAGCAAATGTGGGAGGCACAGCCTGGCTTTCTTGCTGCTTATAATAAAGTATGAGAGGAAAGAGATAAGCTGAGGGCTGAACTATTGAGCACAAAGGAAACAACAATTGATGATTTGGAGGATTCTCAGCCCATCCAGATGGCATGCTCTGAGACTAGGGCCATAAGTGGCTCTATTGGGCCCTCCCTGAGCTCCCGGGAGGTAAATTTCCAGCAGCCCTAGCAAACTTAGATACCAGTTTTCCATTAATATATTTTCTTCTGTTCCAGGGTCTAATCCAGGATATCACATTACATTTAGGGGTCATGCCTGGTCTATGATAGCTTCTCAGCCTTTCTTTGCTTTGCATAACCTTGACAATTTTGAGGAATAATAGCATGTATTTTGTAGTGTTCTTCAAATGGGGTATGTCTAATGTGTTTTCTCATGATTTGACTGAGGTTTCTGGAAAAATACCACAGAGGTGAATTGCCCTTCTCATCACATCATGTGGGGCTGGGGTGGGGATGGTGTCTGATATCAGTATGACCCGTTACTGGTGATGGTAACCTCATCATTTGGTTAAGTGATGTAAGTCAGATTTCTCTACTGTAAAGTTATTATTTCTCCCTTTCCATTCTCTATTCTTTGGAAGCTAAGTCAAGTTGGCCTTCAAGCCACCACCTCCCATGTAAATGCAATTTTTATGAACATCTTGCAATACTAGTAATGTTCCTTGTAATACAATTTAGAAAAAACTTCTCTGGATAAATATGGATTTTCTAATCTAAGTTTTTTATCTGGTTGTTCTACAAGATATATACAGATATATACTGATCAAATGACATTATAACTCCTATACATTTTCTCCATGAATTATACTAGAAGTTTTAAAGCATTCTCAAAATCTTCTAATTCTTTAACTATTAAAATAGGAAATTTGTTTAGTCATAAGTGGTTTTTACTTAGTGAATGGTATTCTGTGTTTCTGTTTGTTTTATGCCTCGTCTTTACTTTGAGTAATATGAAATATTACAGAACTAATGAATTCTAGAGGTGTTAGATATGTCAGAGGTTATTTTGTTTTATACCTTCATTATAGACATAATGAAATTGAAGCCCCAACATCTTTCTGGATTTGATCAAGTGTACTTAGCAAATTAGCAAGAGTATAAATCCAGAACATTTTCTTGATTTGTGGACAGGGACTCTTTCCCCTCTGCCATGAAACAGCTAATTTCTACTCCTTCTGTTTTCCATGGGTAATATGGGAGAACAGAAGAATTCATGAAAATGAAGGGAAGGAAGGTCATAGAATGAGGAGAAGGGTCATTCATTGCCATCTACTATTGACCTTATCATTTGAAGAAATTGGTTGTCACCTAAATTAAGGTTCACGGGTATGATGCCCCAAATATCTCTACAACTGGCTTATCCCTTGTGTCTAAAATGTTCCCATCAGCTATTTATCACTGTGGCTTATGGGTTGGCACCTTATTAACATGCTCTTTAAAAACCTGATACAAAAGTGTGAAGTTGTCCATCAGCTGCTTTCTAGTGGAGCAGCTGGCTGAGAGGTTCTCACAGAGCAGAGTGAGGCAGAGAAGAAAGGAACTGTGTTTCTGGTAAAGGGTTGGTAAAGTATGTCCCAAGATAATAAAAAAATAACAAAAGGAAAGAAAGGGAGTGTGAATAAAACAGGCTTCACCATTTTGCTTAGGCTCTTCCTTGTGATCTTTTTTTTTTTTTTTTTTTTTAAAGTTTTATTTATTTATTTACTTACTTTTATCCATTTTTGACACCCCCCCCCCCCGTTTTTGCTGTTTCTGTGTCCATTCACTGGGCAATTCTCTGTGTCTGTTTCCAACCCTCTCTTCTCATCCTTCTCCTTCTGTCTTCACCGGGATTTGATCCTGGGAGCCTCCGATGTGGGAGAGAGGCATCCTACCACCTGTGCCACCTTAGTTCCTGGTTTTTCGGTACATCTTGTCTTGGCTCTCCCTTGTGTCACTCTCTTGTTATGTCATCATCTTGCTGTGTGGCTCGGCGGGACCTGGCGGCGCACCTGCGTGCGGCACCTGGGGGCTCGCCCTCTATAATTTTCTTTATTTTACTGGGAGGTCCTGGGGATTGAACCCAGATCCCTCCATATGGGAGACGGACGCCCAAACATTTGAGCCACATCTGCCCCCCTTCCTCGTGATCTTATAGGCAACAGTAAGCGTGAAATATTGCAGGCATTATGAAATCACTCTAATTCCCACAAAATTCTTCTGCAGATGAATTAATGCTGCTAGCCTCAAATATTCTTAAATTGGAAACACATTTAAATTGTTGTAGTATTTTAGTTAATACTAAATAATGAATAAATTAATAATAAACCTGTTTTGATGATCTAAGGTAAACTTGGCTTGTGGAATTCCAGTTGGCAATGATGATAGTTGATTTTACATCTGTACAACATTTTATAGTTTATAAATCCCCTTGTAGAAATCGTCTCCATACATGATATATATCTGGCCATTATGCTCTTCCTCAGATGTGATATATTATGGCAAAAACTGCCATCATCATTGCCATACTCATGTAGGGACAGTGGTCAAGAAGACTGGTGCCTAAATATTTGAGTTCAAACCTCAGCTCCATCACTTATTAGCTGTGAGTCATGGGCAAGTTCCAAACTTCTGTGCCTTGCTTTTACCATCTTTAAAATAGCATACTAATATCTATCACAGACGCTCACATAGTTGTGGTACTTGGTTCATAATAGGAGCTCTCCAAGTGCCAAGTATCCCTATTATATAATCATTAGGTATGTAGAGTCTATTATGGAGGTTCCCAAACACCTGTCTGAGGACTTACCCCATTGTTTCTACTCGCCCACATCAAAATGAGAAAATAAGAGTAATAACTTTTTTTTATAAAACTAAATTTATTAATTTTAAACAGTCTTTTATATTCTGATATTATTCCCTTCTACTCTTTGTAAAAAATATCCTTTTTAAAAGGAAATGATCACAAATGACTTTGAAAAAGGTTTTACTACAGCAAAAAAGAAGAAAGGGAAGCCAGATTTGGCTTTGAGATGTTACTGGAATGTGAAACCCAAGGTCTTTTTTTTTTTTTTACCGGGAGGTACCGGAGATCGAACCCCGGTGTCTCCATATGGTAGACGGATGCCGAACCTCTTGAGCCACGTCCGTTTCCCTACCCAAGGTCTTTTAAGAACTGATCTAGAACATTAGCAAACACAATTCAGACTAAATCATGTTTGCAGAGCAAAGGGGCTGGAGGGAGTTCTGGGAATTGGAGAGTTCAGGCAAGGATCCATAGTAGGCTTGATCTGTCAGGAGAGGGAAGGTGGAATTTGAGATAGTAGGATGTTACAGCTTCAGGGGAAGATACTTATGTATCCTTAGGGCAGTAAGCAGGGCATCTGGGAGGACTAGGGCAGTAGATTCAGGTTAAGAGGAAAGGAGAAATGGAGAAGAATCGTTTCGGGAAGGAGGAAGGGAAGAGGGGACTTTCAGGAACCTTAAATACACTCTAGGAAGTTTTAAAATCAATATGGTTAAGAAAAAGCGGTGAACCTAAAGTGAGGGAGTGCTATGACACTGTCAGTTTTAATTAGGGAAGGAAGGTCCACTTGGAGAATGCAGGATATAGTAAGGTGAGGTAAAGCAAGGGGCCCGTGTTTGTGGTCATTTAAATACAATCAATTGAGGGACTTGAGAAGAGCGCGGCAGTTGGAATTCACAGAATGGAACAGAGAAGGGGTCTGAGATGTAACTAGCAGTTTTGAGTCTTACTATATGCCAAACATATAAAATATATTATCTCGTTTAATCATCGCAGCAACTCTATAGTAGGTATTTGCTTCCTCCTTTATGTGAAGACATTGAAGCTCAGAGACATTACATAACTATATATAACTATAGTTCTTGCAAAATTATGGCAAATAACTGAGCTGAAATTTAAACACAGGTCTGGCTACCATCAAAGCCTTTTACCCTCCACTGTAGTCCAGTTTGTAGAGAAAAATGCATTTGATTTGGAACCTGAGTCTAGAGATTGGATGAAGTGAGTATTTAATCGAAGATTACTTAAACTTCCAGGTTGTAAACTCACTGAAGCAGAGAATCTTGGAGCCATTTGACAGGGAAATTGGAGTGATAGCCATTTGTAGGGAAAGAAGAGGAGTTTGGTCTTGGACCTGTCCAGTGTGTGGTGGTGTGGGGACATACAAGTGGAAATGCTAAAAAGGCCTGGAGATTTGCGACTGCAGTTCAGATGGGAATACAGGCTGAGAGATTTGGGAATTATCAGCATAGAAGTGGTAGTTGAAACTGAGAGAGTGAATACTCTTCCCAAGAAATAGAAAGCAATGAAAAATGGGTATAAGCATGTTTTAAGGAATCAGAGAATTCATAGGATTAGATGATGAGAAGAGGAGGACAGAGAGCTAGGTGAAGAAACAAACAAAGTTCAAGATGATCATGAGAGAGAAATGTGATAGAAAATAATGGAAGAGAGCTTGCTTAGAAGGAGGCTCTGCAAGCAATGTAAAGCACTGCAGAAGGGCAGAGGAGTTAAATAGACCACTGAATTTGGGTGAAGGCCTGGAGTGATGGAGAAAAGCATACTGCAAGGGAAGCAGTTGGGATGAGTGACAGCTGGACCACTGGAGAACTTTGCAGTGATGGGAAGAAAACTTTTCATCTTGTACCTAAAGCTCAAAGGCACTATCTTAATTTTTAAACATGGCTTCTAGGCAACCAAGATTGTATGTGCTGATTTTTGGGCTTGTTCTGCTAAGGATCTAATGGATTCCAGGGAGATTACTTATCATGAATACTGGAAAAGTGAACTGTAATAGCCTTTCAAAATATGTGGGAGGATGTAGGATGGGAAAAGAATCACAGGGAAGTAGGAACTATTCATTAGCAGTTTCAGAAAAGGAACGAATCTTTCTAAAAGGAGGGAAAGGGGAGTATTGAGAGGCCTTTCCAGGAGCTTGCTGTGCTATTTTTAGCTGCCCATTAAACCTTTCTCTATCAAATTTAGTTTAGTCTCCACAGAGTGGGGGAATGCATTATTTAGGTATATGAAGAAGTGAGGCTATTGAGGTAATTAATTCTCCTTTCAGCACAAATAGCAAAAAAAAAAAAAAAAAAAAAAAAAAAAAGCGAGCTGATTAGCACGTGCAATAAGCTCCTTCAGAAAAAAAACCTCTCACTACTTTTTATGGAAATGTTAACACAGTGACATTCATTTTTAATATAATAATAACCTTCAGTTATCCTCTGCCTCTATTTTGAGGTATTTGAAGGGCTTTCCAGGACTTTTTTATTTCTGGTAACTATGGTGTAGGTAAGTGGGAAGAGCCACAGTATTATCTACATCATTGGCATTGTGTGAAGAAGCCAAACAACAATCCTTAGAGTCATGAGATTTTACAGGTGGAAAAGACCGACTCTGGAGAGTATTTATTCTAACCCTATCATTTACAAGTGAGAAGTCTAAGGCTGACAGCAGCTCTCTCCAGTATAAATATGATTTGAGCCACTGGTGCAATTATACATTTTCTAGTAGCCACATTTTAAAGAAAAAGTAAAAAGAGGAGGTTCCAGTTCTGGACAAGAGGGCATAGTCACATTTTTCCCTATTCTTCCTGCTAAATATAGCTAAAATCCCCAGAAATTACACATATAAAGCAAACATAAGAAGACTGAAAGGTGGAAGTAAGAAGGTGGGTCAGCTAAGGACTTCAAGACTTGAAGAATGACAAAATGGTGAATGCTTGGGTTTTCTTTTTTGTATCCTTATATATTGTTGTATTGGATGCTGGAGATGTCTGCACCCTGGAAATAATGACAGGCAAAGACAAACAAAGTCTGAACAAACATCAGCTCTTTCAAACCAGGAGAACAGGAAAGGAGCGGCCTAGCAAGGCAGAAATCTTTTTGATAGCAACTTCCCTACTCCTTCAGAAAGATAAAAGCATAGCACATTATCATCAAACATCAGCAAAGGTCAAGCCAGAAGCCTAGATTTCTACTCTCATCTGTTGGTAATGAGATGTCCCTCCACCTCTCCACTGGGAAAGTATCCCAGGAGACCAAGTGGAGAGCCAGGATTTCCAGCACTGCTTAGAAGTAATGAGGTACCCCTCTCAACAGCAACCCCCTCCCTGGCACGGTGTCAGTAGAAACCACATGGGGACCCTGAACTTCCATCCACATTTGTGGTAAGTTTTGTACTGCCCGAGGTGCCGAAAAAGCAGGATGAGGTGGAAGCTCCAAGAGCAGGCTCTAAAGGTTCCTAGTGATTTCTGTGACTCCTCAGCGATTCCATCCAGCATGACTTACAAGATTTTACCTTGTGATGCTTAGAGAGAATGATGCCATTTGTGGATAAAATGTCACAAAAGCACCTTAAAGGCTAGCAACCCCTAGTAGACAAGTGTGGGTGATATGGAAATGGTTACGAAGTGGTCAGGGAGATGTTTTGGGAAGGGAACTATTTTAGTAAGGGATGGTGGTGATGGCAGCACAACATTGTGAACGTAATTAACTGCCCTGAAATATAGATCTGAATGTGGTTAAAAGGGGAGATGTTAGGTTGCATATATGGTAACAGAATAAATATTTTAAACAATATCCTTGGAACTGCACAGCAGAAACAGTGATAAAGCCTAAGTTAAACCATGGATTATAGTTAATAGTACAATTCTAAGCATGTGCTTTCATCAATTGTAATCAATGTTCCAAAACAATGGGAAGCGTTAATAAGGTGGGATATGGAAATCCTGTATTTTATGCCTGATTGTTCTATAAACCTACAAATTCTCTAATAAAAAAAAAATACTTTAAGCATGACATACATACATACATACATACATACATACATACATACAGAATGATTGTGGCAAGATGGCAGATAAGGAAGGACCAGGAATCAGACCCTACACCAAAACAGCTACTGAACTGGCAGGAATGATCTGAATCAACCATTTTGAAACTCCAGAGTCTAGGGAAACACTGAAGCATCCAGGAAGGAGTGGGAAGAAAAGGCTGATAATTTGCTCTGAAGACCTGTGAGATTCACCCTCACTGCAGTGGCTACCATCCCCCTTCCCCAAGCTGCCTGGCCTGCAGCAGTGGAGACTGGAGCTCTGGCTCCTGGCTCAGCTTGCTGGTACCAGGATGGGACATAAAGAACTAGTCCTCCAAACTCTGGGTCTGTGTGGTCTGATCCCAGATCTCCACCTTTGATCAGATACTTCAGATAGCTGGGGGCCAGCTCTGAGTGTGGCCATTGTTCTAACTCCCCTGGGGCAAAAGGCAGCAGAGGAATCTTAAAGACAGCAACCTTCCACAAAACAATGGAAAACAGTTACAGGGCTACATTAACAGGGTAAGTGCTGAATTAAGAAAATGCAGCTTCAAAAACCATAGAAGGGAAGCAGATGTGGGTCAAGCAGTTGGGTGTCTGCCTACCACATGGGAGGTCCCAGTTTCAGTTCCTGGTGCTTCCTAAAGAAGACAAGCAAGACAGCGAGCTGACGCGAGGGGCTGGCGCGAGGGGCTGGCGCCGCGAGCTGACCCAACAAGATGACACAACGAGGAGACACTAACAAGGAACACAATGAGAGACACAACGAGCAGGGAGCAGATGTGGCTCAAACGATTGGGTGTCTCCCTCCCACATGGGAGGTCCCGTGTTCAGTTCCTGGTACATCCTAAAAAGACATCGAGCAGACACAGAGAACAGACAGTGAGCGCAAGCAAGAGGGGTGTGTGTGGAGAAATAAATAAATAAAACAAACCTTAAAAAAAAAAAGCCATAGAAGAAGCCCCTGGCACCCTTGCTGGCCTCTCCCCCACCCCTCCACAACACAGGGTGGAGCTAGCTTGCACTTCCTTTGTTGGTCCCTAGCCCTGTTCTAGGGGAACAGAGTGTCCTTGTGTGCATACTGGGGCACATGTATGTCAGTGCCAGTCTATCCTGTGAAAGTCTGAAAGACTAAGCTGGGGAATGTGTCTTGGGCTTGCCCTCCCAGAGTTTGTCCTGAAGGAAGTGAAGCCATTTGCAGACAGATAGGACAATGTGAGAAACAATTATTTTGAAACAGTCTGGGGCAAAGGCCTACCTGCATTAAGTCAACTTAAAAGAACATCCAGGAAGGGAGGAGGTCTGTTCCAAAGGGAGTAGAGGGAACATTCACCCAAATTCCTATGGACTGTAAACAGGAAATTTCTTGGGCTCTAGTGAGCACAGGCCCAGGAGAAGAAACAGGGTCCCCAGTTCAGGCTCCACGTAGACTCAGATAAGACAGAGAGGACCCTGTACTTCCTATCTGCCTGGGGCTGATCTGCTTGATAGGAAGACTAATCTTTGAAGGAGACCACCAGCCAAAGCAGAGCCAATTGGCAGAGAGAGTGAAAAGTGCTTTTTGCCTTAGATTGTTTGTTCTGATTGGCTCCTGGCATTGAAGAAAATCTCTGTCTTATCACTAGCTGGATACAAACTTAATGGACAGCCCAGGGACTACATCCGAGAGTTAACACTTTAAAATATTAAAATGTACATTGTGCAAAAAAAGATTACAAGACAAACAAAGAAAAAGGATATCATGGCCCATCCAAAGGAACAAGATAAAAATCCACAATCCATCAATGAAGAGGGTCAAGACTTTGAACTTACCAGAGACTTTAAAATAATGATCTTTAATATGTTCAAGGAGAAAAAGGAAAATATGGAGAAAGAACTGAAGGATATGAGGAAAACAATAAATAAACAATATGGGACTCTCTCCAGAGAAATACTGGAATTGAAGAACACAGTATCTGAAATGAAAAATTTCCTAGACAATTTCAACGGCAGACTGGAGGTGGCAGAGTAAAGAATCAGTGAACTCGAAGACAAGACATCTGAAATGATTCAGGCCTAGGAGTAGAAAGATAAAAGAAAAAAATGAATAGAGCCTAAGAGACCTGTGGGACATCGTTAAATGTCCCAATATATGCTTTATAGGAGCCCCAGGAGGAGAAGAAAAAGAGAAACGGGCAGAAGGAATATTCAAAGAAATAATGGCAGAAAGTGTCATAGATTTACCGAAACACATGAATATGCGCATTCAAGAAACCAAACGAACCCCAAACAGGATAAATTCAAAGAGAACCATGCCCAGACACATAGCAATCAAACTTGTACAAGGACAAGGAAAGGGTTCTGAAAGGTGTAAGAGAAAAGCAACAAGTAATGTGTAAGGGAATCCCAATAGGTGCCAATTTCTCATCAGAAACCATGGAGGCAAGAAGGGAGTGGTATGAAATATTTAAAGTTCTGAAAGAAAACAGCTGTTAACCAAGATTTTATATCTGGCAAGACTTTCTTTCACAAATAAGGGAGAGATTAAGGCATTCCCAGATAAACAAAAGCTGAGGGAATTCGTCACCTCTCAACCTGCCCTGCAAGCAATGCTAAAGGAAGTTCTTTTAGGCTGAAAGAATAGGAAACTAGATGGTGGATCAAAGCAGCATGAAGAAATAAACACTTCTGCTAAAGTAACCATATGGGTAATTATAAATGCCAGTACTATTGTATTGTTTGTTATATAACTCCACTTGTTTCATACAGGTGTTAAAATGCAAATGCATAAAAAGTACAATAAATTGATGGTTTTGGGAAAAAATAAAGGCAAAATAAAGACAATCCCAGATAAACCAATCAGAGAGAATTTGTTGCTAGCACACCTGCCTTACAAGAACTACTAAAGAAAGTTCTTCAGGCTGAAAGCAAGTGGTACCAGTCAGTAATTCAAATCTCCATGTGAAAAGAAAGTGTACTAGTAAGGGTGATTATAAAAGACAGTTTACTTGCATATATCTTCCATTTTCTCTTTGGTTATTTAAAAAGCAATTGCATTAAACAATAGCATATAATTGTGTTTTTGTAACTTTATCATATAGAAATGTAATACATTTGACAATAACAGCACAAAGGAGGTGGGAGAAAAATAACTGCACGGGAGTAAAGACATAACACCAGATAATAAGTCTAATTCATAGAACAAAATAAAGAGAAACAAAAATGGTAAAGAGGAAGGTTATTATAAATAAAAAAACTCTATAATGTATACTTTTTCTCTTTTCCTAGCTTCTTTAAAACACATACAATTACAAAATATAATAATTATAAAAATGCCTTGCTGAGTTTGAAAGATATAAAGATGTAATATGTATGAGAATGATAAAACCAAAAAGGAGATGGAAAATAGAGGAACAGAAGTGTAAAGTTTTACATTTTACTAGAATTATGTTATAAGTCTGAAGTAGATTCTTATGAGTCAAGATGTATATTAAAAGCTCTAGAGTAGCCACTAAGCAAAAGAAAAAAGTATATATATGGTTAAAAATCATTAAAGTAATTAAATTGTTACACTATAAAATATTCATTTGATTCAAAAGAAGGGAGTGATGGAAGAATAAAGACATGAGACATATAGAAAATGAAAAGCAAAATGGCAGATATAAATCCATCTATATCAATAATAACATTAAATAAGAATTGATTAAGTAATTCAATAAAATAAAGAGATTGTCACACTAGATTAAAAATGAATAAGATTCCATTTAAATTCAAAGAGACAGATTGAAACTAAAATGATGGTAAAAGATATATCATGCAAACAGCAGCCATAAGAGAGCTGAAGCAATTCTACTAATATCAGACAAAAGAGCCTTTAAAGCAAAAAATGTCAGAGTTAAAGAGATTTTGTAATGATAAAAGAGATAATCCATCAAGAAGATATAACAATGTAAAAAATATATGCACCTCATAACAAACCATGAAAATATGTGATGCAAACTCTGATGAAGTTGAAGAGAGAAATAGACAATTCAATTATAATAGTAGAATTAAATATACCAATTTCAATTATGGATTGAATAACTAGGTAGATTAACAGGATATATAAGATTTGAACAAAACTATAAGCCAATTAGACATAACTAACAGATATCTGTAGAATACGCAGAGTACACTTTCTTCTCAAGTGCACCTGAAACATTCTACGGGATAGGCCATATGCCAGGCTATAAAACTAGCCTCAATAAATTTTATAAGGATCGAAACCATACAAAATATGTTCTCTTACCACAATGGAATGAAATTAGAAATGAATAATAGCAGATTTTTGGAATGCCTAATGTGTGCATATTAAGCAACACTTTTTAAAAATATACTTTTTAATTTCTTAAAAAAGATACTTAGATTACAAAAATGTTACATAAAAAATATAGGGGATTCCCATATGCCTCGCTCCCTACCCCTCCCATGTTTTCCCACATTAACAACATCCTTCATTAGTGTGATGCATTTGTTACAATTGATGAACACATTTTGGGGCATTGCCACTAAGTGTGGATTATAGTTTACATTGTAGTTTACACTCTCTTCTGCACAATTTTGTAAGTTATAACAAGATATATAATGGCCTGTATCTGTCATTGCAATGTCATTCAGGACAATTCTCAAGTCCCCAGAATGCCCCCATATTATGCCTGTTTTCCCTCTCCCTCCCCTCAGACCTCCATTGGCCACTGCCTCCACATCAATGATATAAGTTCTTCCATTCCTACAATCACAATAAATCTATAGTAGAATATCAGTAAGTCTCCTCTAGTCCATCATTCATTCCCAATCCTGAGAATTCTGGGATGGTGATGCCCACTCTACCTCTAATTGAGAGGGGGCTTAGATCCCATGGGGCAGATGGATGGGACTATCTTGCTTGCAGTTGCAGACTCTCTTTGTTCCTTGGGATGCTTGTTGTACATCAACATCTCTTGTTCGTTGTCCTGGGTGAGTCCAATGAACTGTAGAGTAGGTAGGCAACACCCTTTTAAATAAGCATTGAGTCAAAGAAGAAATAACAAGTGTAATTAGAAAGCACTTTGAGATTATTAAAAATGAGAACCTACATAGCTATAATTATAGGATGCAATTAAACAATGCTTAAAGGGAAATTTATAGTTACAAATGACTATGTTAAAGAAGATCTGAAATTAGTACCCTAACCTTCCGCCTTAAAAACTAGAAAAAGAAGAGCAAACTAAACCTAAAGCAAGAAGAATGAACAAAGAAATAAAGATTAGAGTAGAAATAAATGAAATCGAGACTAGAAAAGCAATAGAGGAAATCAATGAAACCAAAAGTTTGTTATTTGAAAAGATCAACAACGATGACAAACCATTACCTAACCTAACCAAGATAAAAAAGAATATTCAAAATAGTACAAGAAGGAATGAGCAAGGGGAAATCACTACTGCTGTTACAGATAAAATAAGGATTATAAGGGAATATACCGAATAACTATATGCCAACCAATTAGATAATTTAGATTAAATAGACAAATTCCTAAAAAGGCAGAAGGTATAAAAACTGACTAAAAAAGAAATAGAAAACCTGAATAGGCCTATAGTAAGTAAAGAGAAAGGATTTCTAATTTTAAAAATTCCCAGAGATAAACCCAGGCCCAATTATTTGAATGCTATCAATTATTTGAAGAACAATGAATAAAAAATACAAACTCTTTTAAAAAATAAAAGAGCAGGAACACTCCTAGTACATGTTATGAGGCCAATCTTACTCTGATTCTAAAACCAGACAAAGATATCACCAGAAATGAAAACTCAGATACATATATCTTGCGAATATAGATGCAAAAATCCTTTACAATATACCAGCAATTCAAATTCAGCAATATATAAAAAAAGGATTATAAACCATGACCAAGTGAGCTGTATCCCAGGAATGCAAGGTTGCCTTACCACTGGAAATCAATTAATATAATACACCATATAAATAGAATAAAGGACAAAAACCAACTTATCAACTCCATAGATACAGAAAAAGCATTGATAAAATCTAGCACCCTTTCATGATAAAAACACTCAACAAACTGAGAACTTAATCAAACTTGTACTGTTATCTACAAAAATCCCACAGCTTGCATCATACTAAATGGTGAAAGACTGAATACTTAACTCATAAGATCAGAAACAAGATGAGGATTTTGCTCTTGCCACTTATATTAAACATTGTTCTGAAGGTTTCATCCAGGGCATTTAGGAAAGAAAAAGAAATAAGGACATCCAGATTGGAAAGAATAAGAGTAAAACTTTTTCTACTTGCAGATGACATAACCTCATGTATAGAAAGTCCTAAGGAATCCACTAAAAAATATTAGACTAATATACCAGTTCAGCAAAGTTGCAGGATATGCAATCAGTATACAAAAATTTCTTGTATTTCTATATGCTAGTAATGAACAGATCAAAACCTAAATTAAGGAACTAATTCCATTTATAACAACATAAAATAGAATAAAAGACTTAAGAATAAATTTAACAAAGTGCAAGATGTATACGTTGAAAACTACAAACCATTGTGGAAAGAAATGAAAAACGTCTAAATAAATGAAAAGACATCCCAATTTAATCATAAGCCTTACTATGTGTAAGATTGCAGTTCTCCCCCAAATTATCAAAAGAGTCAATGCAATGCCTATCAAAATACCAAGTGTGTGTGTTTGTGTGTGCACAGAAATTGAGACGCGGATCCTAATATTCATATGGAAATACAAGGTGCCCAGGATTGCCAAAACAACCTCAAAAATGAAGGATAAAGTTGGAATCTCACTTCCTGATTTCAAAATTTACTCTAAAGCCATGCTAATGTGATTTTGTGATATTGGCTACAAATGGACATATATGTCAATGGATAAGAACCAAGAGTCTAGTAATAAATCCTTACATTTATGGTCAATTTATGTTTTCTTTAAATTTCTAAAATTAGGTTTATAGAAAAATCATGTAAAAATACAGCTATCAAGGAGCGAATGTGGCTCAAGAAGTTGAGTGCCTGCCTCCCACAAGGGAGGTCCAGGGTTCGGTTCCCAGGTCCTCCTAAAGAAGACAAACAAACCAAGCAGACAACGAACAGACATTGAGCACACACAAAGAGCAGACAGCAAGCAAAAACGAGTAAGACAATGAGTAAACAATGAGCAGTCAGCAAGCAAAAATAAAACGATCAGAGAATGGATATGGCTCAAGCAGGTGAGCACCTGCCTCCCACATGGGAGATCCCGGGCTTGGTTCCTGGTGCCTTATAAAGGAAAAACCGACAGACAACCAGCAGATAATGAGCCCAAACAACAAGGAAACAGACGAGGGAGCCATCTCGGGGTGGTGTTGGGGAATACAGCGTTTCCATATAACCCCCTATTGTTGACACTTTGCATTAGAGTGGTGCTTTTGTTACAACTGATAAAAGAATATTATAATTGTACTATTAACTATAGTCCATAATTTACATTAGGTGTATCTTGTCCTATATACCACGCTATTATTGACACCACATTTGTTATAATTCATGAAAGAACCTTTTTATATTTGTACTATTGACTATAATCCATCATTTACAATAGGGCTCACTGTGTTATACAGTCCAATGATTTATCTTTTAATTTTTATTCTAGTAACGTATATGCAACCTTCAATTTCCCCTTTTAACCACATTTATATATAAGTCAGTGCTGTTAATTAAATTCACAATAATGTGCTACCATAACCACCATCTATTTCCAAAAGTATACCATCAACCCAAATAGAAATTCTGTACAAATTAAGCATTAACTCCTGATCTCGTGCCCCAACTGAGACCCTGGTAACCTATATACTGGATTCGAACTCTATGAGTTTGCTTAAATGTTTTTTCTATAAATGGTGCTGGGACAATTGGATACCCACATACAGAAAAATGAAGTTGGAGTCCTACCTCACACCTTACACAAAAACTAACTCAAAATGGGTAGTAGACTTAAATGTAAGAGCTAAAATTATAAAACTCTTAGAAGGCAACATGGGAATAAATTTCTGTGAACTTGGGGTGAGCAATGATTTCTTAGATGTCACCAAAACCACAAATGATAAAATTTTTAAAAAATTAAATTGGACTTCATCAAAATTAAAAACTTTTATGCTTCAGAGGACACTATCATGAAATTGAAAAGATAGTGAATAAAATGGGAGAAAATACTTGCCAATATGTATCTGTTAAGGGACTTGTATATATTGAGAATATATAAAGAACTCATACAACTCAATAATTAAAAGACAAACCAATTAAAACCAATTAAAATGGGTAAATAATTTGAATACCCATTTCTTCAGTGAAGTTATACAAATGGCCTGTAACCAAATGTAAAGAATTTCAAAATCACTAGTCATTAGAGTTATGGACATCAAAAGTAGGATGGCTGTCATCCAAAGGATCAAAAAGACAGACAAGAACAAGCATTAATGAGGATGTGAAGGAGAAATTGGAACTCTCATATATTGCTAGTAGGAATGTAAAATAGAATAATCACTTTACAAAAAATTTTGGTAGTATTTCAATTGTTAAACCTAAAGTTACTATATGACTTAGCAATTCCACTCTTAGGTAACTACCCAAGTGAGATGAAAGCATATGTTCACTCAAAAACTTGTATATAGATGTAAATACTACTACTGTTCATAATAGCCAAAGAGTAGAAATTACTCAAATTTCCATCAAGTGATGAATGGATAAACATAATGTGGTATATCTATACAATGAAATTCTGTTCATCAATAATAAGGAATGATGTATTGATAAATAGAGATGAACCTTGAAATCATTGTTCTAAGTAAAAGGAGCAAGCCACAAAGGATCACATATTTTATGATTCCATCTATGTGAAATGTCCAGAATAGGCAAAGCTATAGATACAAAAAGTAGATTAGTGATGTCTTAGGGCTGGGGTTGAGGGAATAGAGGGTGGTTGGGGTCAGATAGGAGGGGTAATGGGTGGTGACCACTAATGGGTATAGGGTTTCTTTTTGGTTGACACAATGTTCTAAAATCAGATTGTGATGATCTTTGCAACACTCTAAATTTACAAAACCTCTGAACTGTAGACTTTAAAAGGGTGAATTGCATGGTATATGGATTATATTTCAGTAAAGTTGTTAAGAATAAATAATATGTGGAACTGTATTAATCTTAGGCTTGAAAGCACTCTGGCTCTTTTTAATATGTTATTTATTTCATCATCTAATTTTCCCTCAAAAAGCAATACAGTTTACAAATGTGAAACCTGAGATACAAAGAATTTATGTTGTTTTTCCAAGGTCACCTAGCTGAACCTGATTGTCAAGAATCAAACTCAGACACATCTCCTGACTGCATACAAGTGCGATTAACAATAGGCTGGGGGAAAATGTGGAAGGCAAGAAAAGCAAACCATTTTCAATAAACATATTCAGTTGTGATAATCTGGGATTTCAAAAAAGGCAAGCTGGTGTGAGAGAAGTTTTTATTGCCTTCCTTAGGGGCTTCGGAACTGCTTGTAGTTGATAAAACGATTCAGGCTGAGGATTTGGGGCAAGGGCTTAAGCCCAGTTCTTTGCAGTGGACATGACCACAGAGGGAGATAGCAGGTGACTTAAGTCTTTAGTATGAATCATTGTAGGTGGAGAGAAACACAAAATGACAATGTTAACAACTGCCAAAGCTTCTCTTTGGGAGTTTATTGATATTACTAAACGATAGGAGTAGAAAATTGATGGAAGCAAAGGCAAACAGCCTTTAAGGGTGGATTAATTTGGCATCTTGTTTTTCTGCTAGTCTCATTATAGTACTTGACAGGAAAATAGATGCATTTGAGGGCATTTATTCTTTGCAACATAGCCATCACTTCAGCAATATTATCACTTTTGATTTTTCAATTTTTGCTGAAATGATGTTTGATGTAGTTTTGTTCTCATTATGGAGTCTCTGTCTCAATTTGCTGAGAAAGATTGCAACCCCAGTGAAGTATGGCAGAAAATTAATTAATTTCTGTGGCTATTTAAAGATCATTCAGAGAGAACATCAAGTGGTATTTTCTAGATGGTCTGACTTTGATTTCAATATTCTCTTCGCAGGATGACACAGAATTCATGAATGGATAGCATCAATAGAAAACTTGAAATTCATGGGGCTCCCTTGTCCTAGCTCAGGCAGGCTTGGCTCCTCAAGGAACTAGTGGGGAGTGGGAAGCAACTGAGAAAGCGGGAAGGAGTTTGCACAAACAAACCTGGGTATTGAGGACGACTCCAAAAGACAGCCTTTTTGACATATTGTTCTAATATGCAATGTCAGAAAGCATGTTTATCTTAGACCAAGTCCAATTACATGGTGGGAGAAGGTCTTCTAATCCTGTAGCTGGGATTCACAGAGCTGCATGTCTCAGTTAGCAGATAGGAGAGGCTACTGTGGTTCCAGGCAATTCGCCAGTGAGGGAGCCATTGGGGTCATCCAACTCTCAGGAACAAGTAACTGATGAGATGTCAGGGCCCCACCCAAGTGGGCTATGGTTCCAATGAGATTTTGTTGCCAATGGAGCACTGAAGTTTTGGGCAGAAGGGAGCAGTATGGAAGCTTCTTGGGTAGACTGTGTCATTATGAGGTGGGGCTTACGTGAGCTGTGAGGCAGCGCCCGTATGGTACACTGGATACTATGTCAATGACAGCAAGGCTAATTCCAGACCCTTCGGAAGTTGGGCCAAGGCTGCTGATGTAACATGCCCGGATGAGTTCCTGAAAGAAGAGCTGGGCTTTGGGATCTCCAGATGGGAGCTGATGGGAAAACCAGGGACTGACCCCCTCACAGATGGGGCTAGCACTCATTATCGTTGTCACCAGACACATGGAATAAGACACAATAGAGTATAGTGATCATGAACGCCAAATCCATCAGAGAGCCTGAAGTTTGGGTTTCATCTCCTCTACTTACTATTTGTGGATACATTACGCAATAGCTCTGTGCCTTAGTTTCCTCTTTTGTACAATGGGGTTTAAATGATACTTATTTTCTGCGATAGTTGTGGGTGTAAAATGAGAAAATTCACATCAGGAGCACATAATAACATGTCCATAAATGTTAGCTATTTTTAAAGCTGCTATTATTAAATCCGTCCCTCCAAGCCTAATCAATGACTCTGTCGCCTAGGCTTTGATCTAGCTAAAAAGATGGGACATTTTTCAATTAAATCAGTTCAACAAGCTGCAGTGATATAACACCTTGCTACTCGAAGTATAGTCTGCAAATCAGAAGCATCAGGTGATAATATGTTAAAAATGCAGAATCTCAGGCTCTACCCCAGACTTCCTGAATCAGAATCTCTATTTAAGCAAGATCTACAGATCATTTGTTTGCACAGTGAAGTTTGAGAAGACTTGCATAATGTATTACTTTCAGATTTGTATCTTGCTTTCACCAATTATTAGCTGTACCATCTTGGTCAAGTTACTTCTGTTAGTATCTTTCCCCATCTATAAAAATAGAATATGTGTTATGTTTGTTCAGTATATGCAATAACACGTTATTGTCTTTAACACAGGGCAGACAGAGCAAACTCACTGATTGAAGGAAATAATAATGACAAGTAATTTTCGGAGCCTCAGATGTGGTCAGCTCTAACTAGGCTATTGGCTTCCTAAATCATCTATTGATAAGTAGATGTCATTCCTATTATTTTAAAAATTGGAATATATACATATATTATAAATAGGGTTGGCAAACTTTTTTGTAAAGGGCCAGATAGTAAGTATCTTTGGCTTTATGGGCCCCATGGTCTCTGTCATGACTATTCAACTCTGCCATTGTTGTGGGAAAACAACCATAGACAATAGGTAAATTAATGGGCCTGGCTATGTGCCAATAAAAATTTAATTATAAAACATGGGAGATCCATTTATTAGGAAACAAAAGCAACCCTTGAGGCAGCTCTTGGAGTTCGTCCCAAGCCCTTTCGTCAAGGTCTTTGGGAACCCAGGAGGGAAGCAGATGATCATAGCATTCATTGGCCGTCCCTCGGATCTGACAAAGTGAGCAGTGAGGAGGAGGACACATCTTTTGGGTGAAGTGGATATTGCTTCCTGGTCATCACCAAGGTCGCGCTTAGGGAGCAGCTCTTCTCCTGGGTTAATCTTTCCTCACTCGGTGCTGCTTCACCCAAAGAGCCTTCCTAGCCCCCATCCACTCTGTTCAAATCTTGCCAGAGAGTCACATCATATTCCCATGAAACCGTCTTTAAACAATGTAAGTCATACACGGATGATTTTTTCATGACCACGTACAGAGATCCCAGCGGATTTAAATTCGAGGTTTTGGTTCAAAGGGGAACTGAGCAAGGGAGTGTTTTCTCATAAACTGTGAATGGTCTTAGTTGGAAGACTTGCTGGGACTCTATCTTTGATCAAGAAAGGACAGGGGGATAAGGAGAGACTTGGAAGCCCTAGGAGGACCGATCGAGTTGTAGAAGCAGTGTTTTAGGTATTAGTAAATTTGTGGTAAGAGTTAGGCTACCATAGTCAGGAAGTGGGTGGGGTCTTGACAGCAGCATTTTTCCTTTCAGGGGAGTTGATATGGGTTAAGTCAGAGCTTCAGCAAGCAGAAGCACCAGGCCCCAGCTCAACAGGAAAGGAAGCTGGCAAAGGTTTTTGGATCTCAAGCCAGCAGGTGGCGGGAACAAACTCAGTACTGGAGCTAAAGCTCGGAATTAGGGAATGGGCACACCAGTGGGAGCGAGGAGACAGCTGCAGCTCCAAGAGGCTCTTAGTACAACAGTCTCTCATTGCAGCAGGTTGTAAGGCTTGTCTGTCTGCTGTGGAGCACAAAAGTGTCAAGTAGGGACTGGCTGGCACAAATCCCGGGATTTGTATACGTCATTTTGAGTTTCTGTGCATGATGGCATCCTACAAGTTACTGGGCATACTTTAAATCGCAGGACTTTGCCTAAACAAAGATTGCTGATGATGCTGTCCTTGGCCAGGAAAAGGGAAACTCTCCTGTGTGTGTGCTCACGGGGCTTTTCTAGCAGTCTGCCTTTCCTGAGGGTTTCTTGGCACCTGTTGCACTCTAAGAGCTGGGTACACAGAGGATTGTATCAGGCAGGGTTCATCAAGGAGACAAAGATCTCATCAGATGCTTTAACAGGAAAAACTTCTTCCTAGGTTCATAGTGTTCTTAAAGTATAACCTTGTTAACTAATAAAGTAAAAAGGCAAAAAGAAAACACTGAGGGCTCAGGGAAAGAGAAACTAGAGGAAGCAGCCTTCACTGCCGTTGCTAGGGAAGCAAACAGAAGAAGTTGGAATAATTAAGACGGAGCCTTCAAACTTAAAAGCTCAGAAGAGGATCCTCATAGGGTTGAAACCCAGACCTCTCTGGATGGTTGTTGGTGTTTCAAAGGGGAGAGTTGTGAAACTGGTTCTACAGCATTGGGAAAACGGAAAACTGCCTTTAGCTGTTATCTTGGGATAGAAATGCCAGTGCAGTGGTGAGGAAGTGTTGGTGGAGGATGCCCACAGGAAGCAGACAGGTGGAGCAAGGCCCTCCTGCCTCCAGCCTTGCAATTGCATCAGAGGCCTAATGCAGAGCCAGTGAACAGAGCCGAAATGGGCATCACAGAGTCCCAGCGCCCGCATTACAAACCAGCGCATGGAAGGGTGGGTCAGGAGCTGAAGAGAACAAATCAGTAACCTGCGTGGTTTTGTCTGTTTTTCTGGGACAAGCTTTCTGGGGGTGATGGTCCTGTTTGTCCAGCGAGATGAGAAATTACTTAGGAGCATCTTACCAATTTCTCTCTCCCAGCACTCATCCACAAAGAATCCCACGGTAAGTGCTCAATAAGCACTGCTGATCGACTGACTGCCAGGTTGAATTGGGAACTCTAGACTTCCATGGTCCTGTAGATGGGAATGAATGCAGTGACACATGTTCCTACCTTTATCTTTCTTCTAGAAAAATATATAAAAGCCATGCTACTCTAGCCCACACATGAATGGGCATGAAATGATTAAATGGCAAATGTCAGTGTAGCCAGAGAAAATGTTTGATCGTATGACAAGAAAATCCAACAGAGGCAATGAATTCCGCTGGGAGGCATTGTGGGATAACACACGTGGTAGAAAATGTTCTAACCCTTTCAGATATTCTGGGAAGTTAGAGAAAGAACTCCAGCTCCTCCACTGCTGCTCAGGGAGAGGAACCATGCTGAGGTAGTCATCTCATTTTAAATGATTTGGGACTCCCAGTTGGCCATTCTGAGAAGACCAAATATTACCTTGATGTAATCAACATCTTCATTTTTTTTCCATAGTTTGTTTGTTTTTTTTCCCCCAAATCCAGGGTTAGGGGGATCTTGTCCTTGACAGTTATAAAAAACCTCTTTGAATTTCTCCAAGGCGTTTCAGAATGGGAAAGGCAAAATCTAGAGCAGTTGTAAGAGGAGACAGGATATTAATCATAAGTATCAATCAACATAAACAACAGTCAGAATTTCCTGTCAAAAACAATGACTATTAGGAACTTAAAATGAACCTTTTAAAGTATAGTTTGAGTATGTCAAAAGCACAGAGAATTAATAGAATAATTTGATGAAAGAAAGGAGACTCTACAAATCTGGGCAGGAAATAATTTTGTCATTTTACATAAAAAGACCCAAATTCTAATTTTACTTCTTTAGCACATTTTTATAACAATTTGATGAAAATGATTTATTAATATACCTTTATATGAATACATTTATACATAGAAAGATATATAGATGTGAAATACTTAATGATTTAAAGCTTTTGGGAAGCGGCTGTGGCTCAATCAGTAGGGCTCCCGTTTACCATATGGGAGGCCCCGGGTTCAGTTCCCGGGGCCTCCTGGTGAAGGCAAGCCCGCCCGCACGGCATGGTTAGCTGACCCAGCGAGCACAGGCAGCAAGGGGGGGATAAATGAATAAATAAATAAAATCTTAAAATAAATAAATAAATAAATAAATAAATAAATAAATAAATAAATAAAGCTTTTAACTGCAGCTTTAAAATATTTTTACTTAGTATGTGGAATAAAAACTGTTATCTTTATTTGCAATCTGAACTCTATTTTAATAAACAAACACAAAATCATACCCATTATCTTGAGTATATATTTGTTTTATTCTGAAATTATTGTACCTCATATAAATAGCCATTTATATTATTACCTTTAATCAAAGTACCACCTTTTCTTTCCCCCCCGGACATAAGCAAAAACCAGAGGGCAGAAGACCAAAAAACACTTTAGCTAATTCTACATGAGTACTTATAGTCATTTAACAATTTTGAAAAAGCAAAATTAACATATATGTGTTTTCTTTCAAATGTATTTAATAGTTTGTTAATCTGCTGACATTTTAGGGAATAATGGTTAATTTAAATTATGTTTTGTAACCATTATTTTGTATTTTCTCTTTTTTGTTAGAAACTCTATAGGCATTCAAAGATTATTAATTAAATTAGGTCTAAGATCTTAAAGTGAGCTAAACATTTGGAAATTACAATTTAACTAATATTAAATTTCTGTGATATTTTATAGCATTATAAGAACTTCATAAAATTAAACCCTTTAAAAGGCAGAGATTATTATTATTTCACTTAGCTCAACAAAATTTTATACATATACTTTTAAATTTTAAAGTTAGGAAAGAGTGGAAAATTATTGAACTAATAAAACTAATGTAGAAAATTTAGGAAGTTTGAATAAAGAAAAAACAAATTATTTAGCTGGCATTATTTTTATGTGGTAAACTAATTTGAATGTCTCTGGTCATATCAAAATTCTTCTTTAACTTGAAACAAAACCTTTTTCCCATTTTCTTGTAGTTATATTAACAAGGGCTATTATGTAAATATACTTTTCAGTGTCCACAAAAAAGAGAGTTTAATAACATTTTAATTTCTCTTATACAATTTTGACTATTTATCCATACTAGATATTCCTAAAGTGTATGCGTAACAACTTAATACTTTTTATTATCAGTTAATCTTTACAGTTTCTCAAGAGAGGGAAAAGAAAAGGAGTGGAACAGAGTTTTAAAAAGTTAGTCGGCAACAGACAAATACATAATGATCACTGTAAAAGCCAATTATGTTTTCCCTGAAAGGGGAGGGTAAAAAGCTTAGATGTAGCAAAAAAGTGTTTGAAACATACACACACACACACACACACACAAAGCGTGACATATAGCTGTTTTTGACATAATATGGATCATGACAGTTTTTTAAAGCCTTATGATTAAATCTCTAGCCTTTATTTATCCCCAAAGTGTGGAGATGAAGGACAATGTCTCTCACATTAAACAAATGATCTCTCTTTCAAATAAATGAGACAAAGAATCTCCTCATGAGGGTTTCTTCCCTTTTTGCTTTCAAGTTCTCCTCAAATATGTAATGTTATGTCAAAAGCCTCTGAAAGCGACCACTGCAATTCCTAATTGTCTCTGGTGAAATTGTGATAGATAGAGAGCTAAACGCACAAGTTAGCATTGTAGCGAGATAGCAAGAAGGAAGCAGGTGTTCAGGTGGCTGATTGAGAACACTTCATGGGAACTGAGGCCATCCCTAAGGATGGTGCTTGGGTAGCTTCGTATCTCTGGAGCTTGGCTAAAGGCCAGTCGTCACCACTCAGGGACTAGACAAGACCTCTTGATTTGGGGCGGTCGACACTAACCAAAGCAATTCTCAGAGACACAGAGATAAGACTGAGGGAAAAGTCCTTATAAGGTTTTGAAAAGGTGACTCGGGGCAAAATTTTTTCAAAGTAAATGATGTAAGAACATCTGGTGGACTGCATGTATGTGCGTTCTATCTGTATTTACTTGTCCTCTTTTAGAGAAACAACACTTAAAAACCAAACAAGAAGAAAGAAATATCATAGCTGGTGTTAGAAGGGCAGAAAACAATTTTACCAAGGAGCAATACAAATCTGATCATATAATAACAACAATTGTAATAAATTTTGAGGAAACTCATTCCTAGGCAAACAAAATAAATATCATGCTAAAGGGCTTCAACAAAATATCAGAGCTCAATTCAGGGTGAACTTACCTTCCAGCCAAGGCCAGGTGGCACCTTGAATAAGTAGAGTCACAAAGAGTCTCAGATATGTACACAACTACTGAGTCAAAGGTTTCAGACCAAGGCAACTTCTTCAGCTGAATCTTTGTGAATCCCATTTCTGTCAGTGCCCTCTAGCCAAGGACTGCTAGGATCAGCTGTGGTTGAACAAGTTGGGTTTACTTCTTCTGGCAGTGAGTGAGAGTATACACTGTGGGGAACCATGGGACATTTTATTTGGAGGTTGGTAGAAAGATTTATTATAGAATTTGGCCTTCGGTCAGGTGATTTGGGGGGAGGATACAAACAGGAGTGTGATCTGGATTAGGTACTGTTAGAAATCAGAAACAATTCTGTGAGTGAGTATCTCAGTAAATGTCATCCATAGGGGAGTTGGATTAGAGCAAGGCTAAAAAAGGAATTTGGTAAAGCAGCAGTCACTCCTGTGAGTGGGGAAAGGCTATGTTTGGTATTTCATGGCTTAAACAATGTTTATGTTTTGTCTGTGTTCAGACATGATCACAGAGTTGCCTTGTCTGATGTTAACACTCTGGGAAAAGATTTACATCCAACAGGAGAAGACCAAAGGCCGGCTGTAAGTGCCCAGCCAGCTCCCGGCACCACGAAGGCCTAACTGATGGTACCAGGTCAGCTCCTTGATGTCAGGGGTTGCTCTTTTCTTTCTCCATATTCAGGTACCAAGAATCGTTAAGTAGGTATAACAATGTTAACTAAGTAACTACAAAGACATAAAGCTAACACTAAAGCATCATGGAAGTAACAACTGCCAAAGCAGTCACTATCACTGGGACTGGGAGATCAAAGGAAGATGTTGGAATGATTTCACTTAGAAGCTCAGAGGAGGGGCCCCATGGAGATGACACCCAGATCTTGAGGATGAGGCTTGGCTAACAATGGTGATTCGGAAGGGGATAGAGATGAAGCTGATAGTCCCAGGGTTGGAAAATCTGCAAACTGCATTGAGCTGTTGTCCTGGGCTGGAACTACCTCTGCAGTGTGGAGAAGTGTTGGCCAAGGAGCTCACAGGAAGCAGCCAGAATGGAGCAAGGCCCTCTTCCTTTCTTCAGTCTTGTAGTTGCCCGCTAGGCCTAATAGGGCTCCAGCCGACAAAGCAGAAATATGGTTTGCAGAGTCCCAGATCCCACATCACAAACCAGCCTTGGGAACGGTGGGTCAGGATGAGAGGGAATGAATTACCTCGTGCAGATTGTTTCTCTGGGGCAGACTCCCTGGGTTTGTTCCTCCTGTCTCAGGAGCATCTTCTGTATCTCTCTCCCCACCAGCAGCAGCAGCTAGGACAGTGATGCAAGGAGAATCTCACGGTGGATGCTCAGGAAGCCCTGTTGGTTGAGTGACTGGCAGGATGAACGGAGAATTCAAGATTCTCTGACGTTGGAGATGGGAACACATGCAAGGGCACATTTTTCTATCATTATCTTTCTTCTAGAAAACTAAAATCCATGCTACTCTAGCCCATACGTGGTCAGGCATAAAAAACAACTATATGACGCACCTCGGTGAAGCCAGAGAAAATGTTTGATTGTGTGATAAGAAAATCAAATAGAGGTAATGACTTTTGCTGGGGGCTTTTTTTTGGGGGGGGGTAATACCCATGCTACAAAGTGTTCTAACCCTTTCAGAAATTCAAGGCAACGAGAGGAAGAACTCTATATCCTATACTGCTGCTCAGAGAGAGGAACCATCCTGAAATAGCTGTGAGGTTATTTGCAGCCCATGTTTGTAAGGAAACATTGGAAAAGAGGAAAAACATTTCAACATGGTGCAGAATGGAGTGGGAACTGATCGGGATTAGCAAGAGCTAGAGAATGTTAAGCCACTGAAGAGAGACAGAGTTTTGTAGAGTTGGCTAATGATCTCTGTGACAAAGATGAGACCATTCTAGATTGACAGGAAATAAGCAGAGGACATAGAAGCCGAATTGTGGATCACAGAGAAGACAACGACTAAGATATCACTGGCTAAGGTTTTCACCTTTCCTTTTTGAGGAACAATTAGAGTTGATGCCAGGTTTACCAGATGTATTATTTATCATTAGGATATGTGTGTGTATGTTTGGTTATATTAATTGTTTTATTTTAAATCAAACATAGTTAGTTGCATAATCCATTATTCTTGACCTCATTCCTTTAACTTTCAGTACATTTATTTTATCCATTGAAAAGAGAGCCTAAAGTCCATAAAAATTAATTTTAAGCATGAGCTCCCTCTGTGGCCTAAATCCTGATCTAGTTCTTCTCCTAGGAGACTGTAACTACAGTTGTTCTGGATATGCACTGCCTTCCTTGACTCTCATTGGCTCCACAGCATGGTATCTCTGACCACTCATTACCAATCATCACTTCTGGCCCTGTTACCTGGCTGACCCTTTACAGAGAGCAGCCCTCTCTAATTGTGCCCTCTGCCCTGTGACAAGAGGTAAAGAGCCCATGCCCTTCCCAGTGGACCTCCCACCCCCAACTGAGGTAGAGGAGTGGCATCAGACAGTCCTTAAATCATCCATTATAATCAAAATATAAGCTCAAGGAAGAGTAGCTTCATGTGTTGTTGAATGACCACTGCATTTAAGATTCTAGTGCCCCAAAGGTATAAACCAAGTAGTAGTTACCCCCTAAAGAATAATACCTGCGTTATGTATATTCAATATTGATCTGCGCATCAGTGATAGCAACACTCTGAGGTTTCAGGCAAGGTGGGCGGGTGGAGAACAAAAGTCTCTTAATTCCTTAGGTATTCAGAAATTCATATTCACCTTATTTTCCTGTGTTCTGCTAAAGCTTGCAGTCAGTTTTTCAGAACCACGCAAAAAGACTCGCTGGAATTGTTAAGAGCACAAATGATGTCAGAAATGGAAAATGAAATTTGCAAGGGAAGCAGCTATATATAGCCAATAATAATAATAATTGCCAGCTTGGTCTGAAATGGGAAGTATCGTTCCTGAAATTGAAAAGTTTACACACTATCAATTGGTTGGCTGGACTGTTAGCTTTGCCTGGAAAGGTTAGGAATGACTGGTTTAGAACAGGCCCATGGGAGAAAAATGGAAACGTTAGGAATGCTTACAGATTAGAGACAATAAACATTTTTGATTTGATGACATGGTATTGCAAAGAGAATATTTTGGAGGAAAATGGGGAATAAGGTGTCCAGAAAAGTGTAATTTTCTCTGTGTATTTGCTTATCTCATGCCAATATTAGCTGATAGGTAGCAGTGGGAGTTGAGGCAGAGTGGATCTCTGAAGTCTGCTGAGTGAGCAGAGAGTTCTGTTATAAAACACTTGAATGGCTGCTAGAAATCCGTAGGTCAAGACTGCTAAGGATTATGAGATGATCTATGTTGGAAATACAAGCACATCTCCTTCAAGAAGCAGGGCTCAAGTTAGGTTTTTCTTTCCTTATGGAGGGACACAGGTAAAATGAGGAAGATTTTTCTTTTTTTCTTTTTAGCCCAGCTGTGCAACCCTAGTAGGATAAGGTTAAGTCTCATTTTTTGTGTGTTATGTAGGGGCAGCATGCCTTACCGCTCACATTTCAAGGTAAAGTGTTCATTTCATTGACTCAGTCACTAAACAAACATTTTTTAAATGTTACCTGTATGCTTATACTTGTGCTCGAGGAAAATCATGTCCCTTGCCCAAGAGGAACCTTTCCCTATAAGCTATGGGACTGTAGCTTTCTACATTTTGTAGTTGATGGGACAGCCATGAAGCTGAGAATATTGCCTAAGACCTTTGCAATTCTTAGTTCATATTTTTCTTAACTGGATGACACAATTGAGGGCCATATGTACCTATTATTATGATTTTTTAGACTTTGCACATTTTGCTAAGAAGTGAGAAACAGTCAAGGATCTGCTGACTTCATCTTGATGCCCACTTTTGTCAACTGGTCATGGCTGCCTGCAGCGGGCTGGAATCAATTCTGAGGGCTCTGATTGACGTGGGTGTCTGTCGCAGGTTCATGCGTGGAAACGACACATTCACACACTGTATTTGCCATCCCTGTCCTAAAAGAAGGCATCTAACTATGGTTTGATAAAGGCCAGTCTGCTGAAGGGATAGATTAGACTAGCTTGATAATACTCCTTCCAACTACCTCCTCTGCTGTTGTCTGGATATGGAGCATCAAGGAGCCATCAATATTTTGAACATGAAAATTGGCATACTATTCCAACAAATACTGAATACTGTAATAGCCCAATAACATTTTACCTTATTGCAAATGAGATCATCAAAAAGTAATGACCAAAATATTCTAAAGGAACCATGAAGTGCATTGTTCTTTTCAAAGTTTTATTTTCATTGAGACCACAACTCATTAAAAAAAAAAATTGTAAAGAACATTACGTGGGAAGCGGCTGTGGCTCAATCAGTAGGGCTCCCATTTACCATATGGGAGGCCCCGGGTTCGGTTCCCGGGTCCTCCTGGTGAAGGCAAGCCCGCCCGCGCGGCGTGGTTAGCTGACCCAGCGAGCACAAGCAGCAAGGGGGGGATAAATGAATAAATAAATAAAATCTTAAAAAAAAAAAAAAAAAAACAAAAAACATTACGTGACTGTATTAGCCAAAGGGGTGCTGATGCAAAGTACCAGAAATCTGTTGGCTTTTATAAAGGGTATTTATTTGGGGTAGAAGCTTACAGTCACAAGGCCCTAAAGAATCCAACTTAAGGTACCATAAGAGGTACTTACTCATCCAAAGTCATCTGCCATGTGTTGAAGCAAGATGGCGGGTGATGTCTGTGAGGGTTCAGCCTTCCTCCTTCCTCTTAAGGCTCCGTGGTCCCAGCTTCTTCCGATTTCAGCTGTAGGCTGGTGTGAGGCTCGTCTCTCTTCCCCGGGCTCATTTCTCTCCAGGCTCAGATGCAGCTGAAGGCTACCAGGCTCATCTCTCTTTATGGGGCCTCTGCTGTGTCTATGGAGCTGTCTCTATTCCTCTGTGTTCTTCTCCTGTGTGTCTACTTCTTTGTGAGAGTCTGTTTTATCAGCCCAAGGAGGCTGGGACTTAATGCTGAGTCACACTCTAATGATGTGGTTGAATCAAAGCCCTAATCTTAACAAAATTTAATCAGATGTCTCAGCTGAATCTAATACAACGAAAGGGCTATCACGCCCAGAAGAACAGACCAGTTTACAAATATTATCTATCTTTTTGGAATTCATAAATAATCTTAAACTGCCACAATGACTGAAATCTGTGTAATATTCTATTCAGCACAGCATAGTCAAATACATTTGATGAAAATGAGAAGAAGCATTTAGAAAAAGGGCTAGCAGAGCTTTTCCCTCACAGGTGTACCTTAGCAGTTACTCTCTTCAAGGAATTTCATTAATTGGAATATATATCCTGATGAAATAAGGCCATTATCCAGCCTCATCTTTCCTCGAGAAGAGAGAAATCTTTTCTTGTTGAAGGAAGGACTTCAATCTAGTTTATGTTTGCATTTCCAGTGAGCCTGTGGTATGTCAGAAAACCACCCAGCATCTGAAATAGGAGAATGTTAGAAGGTGATTTTTAATATCCTAGCAAATGAAAATTTGTCACAACAAACCCTATTTGTTCCTATTTGCATGTATTTCCTGACAAGTACCTCTGATCTTGGAGCATTGGTAAATGCATGTAAAACCAGAAGTCTTCTAGGAATGAGACCATAGGAATCCTGGCTCAGATCTTCATGCATGAAGGAAGCAGGCCCCAAGTGAGTGTTTTCTTGAACTGGGGGACATTTTTCTGGTGAATGGGATTAGATGGGTAGGTTTCGGCAAATGTATTCTAATTCTCACTTATTGGAAAGCAGAGCAGCCTGCATAATTTTGAGCAATAAATGATTTTGAAGAAAAAGGCATTTTAAAAAGAGTAATTTTGTTACTTTCAGATACAATAACTGTCCATCATTTAGGGTGTTTGGGGGCCTACTTAATAAAGAGCTAACTTGTCTTTACCTAATAATATCTAAACACAGGCAACGAATGTGGCCTCGATGGAATAACTCGCTGCCTTGGCTTGCCCTGTGTACCTTTTGGTCAGGAACTGGGTTGAAATTCTAATGGGCTTATTACATTGTGGATTGTTGGTGACCACCCCAGTTCCTTAGTGCTCATCTGAGCGGAGCTACAAAGGCATATTAATTACAAGGGTGTGGTGATGGAGGGGAGGATTTGTGGCCTTTTTTTGCAATCTACCACAAGTTCTTTGCTCTTCCTTGTCTACTTGGCTGGTCTCTCCTTTATTGAGCCACATGCCAATTTCTGGAGCATCCAGTGAACTGTCTTTTCCTTCTGATTATTATCTAGTGCAATCTTTCAGACTCTCTCTGGAAGTTCATGTCTCTTCACAAAACTGCTGGCCATCCCCAAATGCTCTACCATTTTACCCTGCCTTTCTTGTAGATTAATTTCAAAACATCAAGATATTTTAAATCCAGATAACTGTCACATCTGGATACCTCCGATATGTTTTTCTCCATAATTTTCATGGCTAGAAAGAAAACCTAGAATGAAATAGAATAATGTTATTTCTGTCTCCCGCAGAAGCATTTTATCATTGTGGCAGTTTGAAGCCAACATCTGGTATACATGCTGTACAATCGAGTGGCTCTGTTTTTCTTTTCAGTAGGTTTCCCCCTCGTCATTAGGAGAGTCTTTTTCGTTTCACTCGAGCTTTATTCCTTTGGTGTGGGGTGTCATGTGCAACATTTGAAGAAGCATTTCCCTCCACATAGCTTCATACGCAGGTGATAAAAATACTAAGTTACACACAGAAGTAAAATTTTGCTGTTGCAGATGGCGTATGTGTCCCTCACCCTCGCCAGGTCATGTACCCTGCCTGACTGCTAAGCCAGCACCCGCATTTATTGGCCTGAGGTTTCTCTGACATCCAAGGTCTCCTTTACCCACCTTCAGCAGATCACAAACAGTGCCCTGGGGTTAGTCCCCCACTGCAGCCCTTGATAGTGACTGAAGGGAGTTGGAGCAGAAATACCCCACCTCCTTCACCCTTTAGTTGGGAGGGGTAATTCTGAGTTGTGCATCCTACAAGCTCCAATTTCTCACAACGTAAACCTGCTCATTCATGCACCCTTTATTAGCTGCCTTCTCTTCACGACTCATTTCCATTTCCCTCCCAAATAAACGACCTGACCTCAAATCCTGTCAGATTCTGCTTTTGGAAGAGCCCAAATATATCCACACAGCTTTCAAATTTTTACTGTAACATTTCCTTAGCCCCAAATACTCCTTTACTCAATATTACATCAGATTTTCTTACGATAATCCTGAGAGCACACATCTTAAAAAGGCCGAGTCTGTCAGATTCATTGCTGCCTTTCGGACAACGTCAATCCCTGCTTTCAAATTATGGGGGAAGAGCAGGGAGGGAGGGTAGATGTGATGGTTAAGTTCAAGTGTCAACTTGGCTAGTTCATAGTGTCCAGTTGTTTGGTCAAGCAAGCACTGGCCCGATTGCTCCTCTGAGGGTATTTCTTGGATTTAAATCATTAGTCAGTTGATTGCATCTGTGGCTGATTACATGTACAATCAGCAAAGGAGATTGCCTTCAGCAATGAGTGACGTCTCATCCAATCAGTTGAAGACCCTAAAGGAAGAACGGAGGATTTCAGCTGTCAGAAAGGGGAGTTTTTTCAACCTCTACTTCAGTTAGCCAGCTTCTCCTAGGGAAATCATTGAAACTTTCATCAGAGCTCCCAACTTGCAGCCTGCCCCTTGGAATTCGGACTTGCCTGTCCTCAACGGTTGCATGAGCCAATTCCTATCATGAGTGTCATAATATTTAGATGTACACATACATACATACACATATCCATAACCGGAGATATGTATATATATACATTTACCTCCTGTCAGTTTTGTTTCTCTGGAGAATACAGTAGATGTGAGTGTGTGTTCAAGGGGATGGGAAAGGGTGAATATATATATATGTGTGTATATATATGTATATGTTTTTACATGTACTGTGTGTCAATCATATGGTGAAATGAAAATGATGGGGAAGTCATAATTTTAAAGGATTGAACATTTCAAATGTTATTTGCTGGATTCGCTATTGCTGTTAATAGTTTCAAGAGTGGCAGGGTGATGTCAGTACTGCTTTTAATGCTTTCAACTTGCCTCCAGCCAAGGACGATTAGTCCCGAAAAGGAAAGCCCAACAGCAAGAGATTGTGTTTGTATTCTTAAATAATAAGTTGAAGCATCTGTCGAAGGGGGTTGAGGCTCTGGCCCTATAATATCTCTAAGTGTTGTCAACACATCTAAGTAAGGGCAGAGAAAATTGCTTTGTGCCCGGGGTACTGGGGAGGTTGGATTATGCCCTAGAGTCTTCTTAGACAGGTGTTTTTATAGAGGGAGTGTGGGTGTGTATAAGTGTGTGTAGGGAGTGTATATGTACCACAAAGCCAAGTTCTGCCCTCATGTTCGAATGCTTGCTTTATTCCCTCAGCCCCCAAATCCAATGATGGTTTACCTTTGTGTGTTGCCGTTTTCCCCTAGTGTACTGGGAGGAATGAGTTGCTCTCATCTTCTTAGAGGAGCCTACACAGGACTGGAAGACAGAGGCAATGTGGAAGGATTAGCAAAAGAAGATATCCAGATCTTTGCATACACTCGAATATCAGCACCCCACTCTGGATACTTGTTAAGCATTACATACATTATCTTTTCAAGAATTGGTTGCCCTTAGGGTTTTAAGTATCGGCATTTTAGTAAATTTGTACTATTTTTTAAATAGGAAAAAAGGTACAATTTAAGAATAATACAAAAGTTGGAAGAGAAGCCATGAATAAATTCCTGTATGATGATTCAGATCATGGTTCTCAGAGTCTTTAGATGCAGTTTCTGTTTGTACAGTCTTCTTTTTTAATGGTCAGTGGTGCCAATCCTGTTTTATTGGTCAAACCCAGAGATGGGAAACTAAGATGGAACAATTGGGAAGGAGGAGCTTGCATGGTGATGGAGAAATCCTGCAGCAGCAAATGCTGCCAGGGCCTTATTAGCAGGCCTCAAGGCCATGCGTTCAGCTGGTCCAGAGAGTCCTGTCTTGGGGTTTATGGTGCTGTGGATCAGCAGCTAAAATTTCAACATAAGAACATGACATTTTTCCACCAGTAGCTCCCAAAGCTTAATAAAAGCCATCTAATTTCTGTCACTTCAACTAGAAGGGTGGCACAAATGGTTCTGTAGTAAATTGAATTATGAACCCAATTTAGACATGTTCTTAATCTTAATCCACATTCCAGTGGGTGTGACCTCATAGGGTCTTTTAAAGATGGTATTTTCAGTTAAGGTATGGCCCACTTTAATGAGGTTGGGTCTTATACTGACTATTGGAGGCCTTATAGAGAGAAAGAAACCAGAAGCCAGAGAGAGAGCCACAGGGAGAAGCCGGAAGGCAGCAATCAGCAGGAACCCAGAAGAGAGAAGAGAGGCTATGGCCATGTGATGGGAAAGCTGAGGAACCCAAGGATTGCTGGCCAGCCAGAAGGCTGGTGATCCCGGAAAGAAGCCAGTCTTCTAGCCAACACCTCAGTTTGGACCTCTGCATCCTAAAATGGTGAGCCAGTAAGTTCCTGTTGTTTAAGCCAACCCGTTGTGTAGAACTTGTCATAAGAGCCTGGTAAACTGAGAGTCCATCATGAGTTGTGAGCTTTGCACTTGTCCTGCAATGGGCTCTGCTGTTCATACACATATTGTGGCCTGTATTCAAAACATTTCTAGGGTCAACTTTGGGCATTTGGTTATTTGGTTAAAATCACTAAAATTAGAACTGTCAGAAAATGGAAAGCTCAGCATCTCTTTTTATTATCACTTCAAATATGTAGGTGACAGCCCTGCAGTCAAATTCATGAGAAAATAGTTTTTCTTTGTTCCTCTGGAGATTTCTTTCTTTAACTAGGCACACCTGCAGCACTACCTGCTTTACTCTTCTTGTAGTCAGCTGCATTAATTTCTCAAATGCTCTTAGGCCCCCATATTTTAATATACTGAGAACACTTCCTGTCTAGTTGGGAAGAAATCATGTGCAAACTAAGCCCAATGCCATATATCAGTAGAACTGAGCTGTGAGGCATCTTGGGCCTTTAGCAGTTCAGGCATACCTTGGAAGTATTTCAGGTTCAGTTCCAGACCACCGAAATAAAGTGGATATTGCAAAAAAGCGAGTCACATGAATTTTTTGGTATCCCAGTGCATATAAAAGTTATGTTTACACTATATTGTAGTCTATTAAGTGTGAAATAGCATTATGTCTATAAAAACAATGTACATACCTTAATTAAAAATGTTTTATTGCTAAGAAATACTAACCATCATCTGAGCCTTTGATGAGTTGTAATTTTTTTTTGCTGGTGGAGGGTCTTGCCTCGATATTAATAGCTTCTGACTGACCAGGGTGGTGGTTGCTGAAGGTTGGGTTGGCTGTGGCAATTTCTTAAAATAGGGCAACAATGAAGTTTGCCACATTAATATACTCCTCCTTTCACGAAAGATTTCTCTGTAGCATGCGATACTGTTTAATAGCATTTTCCACACAGTGAAACTTTCAAAATTGGAGTCAATCCTCTCAAACCCTGCTGCTGCTTTATCAACTAAGTTTATGTAATATTCAAAATCCTTTGTTGTCATTTCAGCAGTGTTCACAGCATCTTCACCAGTAGATTCCATCTCAAGAAACCACTCTTTGCTCATCCATAAGAAGCAATTCCTTGTCTGTTAAATTTTTATTATGTGATTGCAGCAATTCAGTTGCATCTTCGGGTTCCTCTTCTAAGTCTAGTTCTCTTGCTATTTCCACCACATCTGCAGTTATTTCCTCTGCTGAAGTCTTGAACCCCTCAAAGTCATCCATAAAGGTTGGAATACTTTTCTTCCAAACTCCTTTTAATGTTGCTATTTTGACCTCCTCCCATGAATCACAAATGTTCTTACGGGTATCTAGAAGGGTGAATCTTTTCCAGTAGGTTTTCAATTGACTTTGCCCAGATCCATCAGAGAATCACTGTTTATGGTAGCTATAGCCTTATGAAATGTATTTCTTAAATAATAAGACCCGAAAGTCAAAATGACTCCTTGATCCATGTGCTGCAGAATGGATGTTAGCAGGTATGAACACAACGTTCATCTCATGGTACATCTCCAGTGGAGCTCCAGGGTGACCAGGTACATTGTTGTGGCAGTTTGATGTAATTATGAATTCCAAAAATATAATTGGATCATGCTTGTAAACTGATCTGTTAATCTGGGCATGATTAGGTTAGGATTAGGGCATTGAGCCCCACCCCTTGGTGGGTGGGGAATTGAATATAAAAGGCAAGGCAAAGAACAGTTGAAGCAGTCTTTTGAGAAGCAGTTTTGATGTTGGAAAGAAGGCCCCAGGAGAAGAGAAGCAAGACGTTCGCCTGATTGTCTACAGCTGACTTTGTGGAGGAAACAGGAGCTAAGCCCGGAGAGAAACACAGCCCCGGGAAGAGAGGAACCTGGAAGCCTGAACCCGGGCAAACGCCAGCAGCTGTCTTGCTCCAATACGTGGCAATGAATTTTGGTGAGAGAAGAAACTTAACGCTTTATGGCCTGGTATCTGTGGACTTCTACCCCAAATAAATACCCTTTATGAAGACCGACCCATTTTTGGTATTTCACATTAGCACCCCTTTGGCTGACTAATACAATTGTCATGAGCAGTAATACTTTGAAAGGAATCTTTTTTTCTGAGCCATGGGTCTCAACAGTGGGCTTTAAATATTCAGTAAACCATGGTGTAAACAGATGTGCTGTTATCCAGGCTTTGTTGTTCCATCTATAGAGCACAGGCAGCATAAATTTAGCAAAACTCTTAAGGGGCTCTAGGATATTTGGAGTGGTAAAGTCCACTTAAAGTCCACTTAAAGTCGCCAGCTGCATTAGCCCTTAACAACAGGGTCAGCCTGTCCTTTGAAGCTTTGAAGGCAGGCATTGATTTCTCCTCTCTAGCTACGAATGTCCTCAATGTCATCTTCTTCCAATAGAAGGCTGTTTCATCTATGTTGAAAATCTGTTGTTCAGTGTAGCCACCTTCATCAATTATCTAGCCTGATCTTCTGGATAACTTGTTGCGGCTTCTACATCAGCACTTGTTTTACCTTGTACTTTTATGTGATGGAGATGGCTTCTTTCCTTCAACCTCATGAACCAACCTCTGCTAGCCTCAAACTTTTCTTCTGCAGCTTCCTCACCTCTCTCAGCCTTCAGAGAATTGAAGAGAGTTAGGGCCTTGCTCTGGATTTGGCTTTGGCTTAAGGGAATGTTGTGGCTGGTTTGATCTTCTATTTAGACCACTAAAACTTTCTCCTGTTTCACTTTCTTGATCATTCATGTGTTCACCAGATTAGCACTTTTAATTTCCTTCCAGAACTTTTCCTTTACATTCACAACTTTGCTAACTGTTTGGCATAAGAGGCTGAGCTTACTGTCTATCTCTGCTTTCGACAGGCCTTCATCACTAACCTTAATCATTTCTAGCTTTTGATTCAAAGCAAGACACTTGTGACTCTTTCTTTCACTTGAACACTTTGAGGCCATTGTTGGATTATTATTTCCAATATTTTTGTGTCTCCTGGAATAGGGAGGCCCAAGGAGAGGGAGAGAGATGGTGGGGAATTCTGGTCAGTGGAGCAATCAGAGCACACACAACATTTATCAATTAAGTTGGCCATCTTATATGGGTGTGGTTTGTGGTGTCCAAACAATTACAATACTGACATCAAAGACCACTCATCACAGACAGGATAATAATGAAAAAGTTTGAAATGTTGTGATAATTACCAAAATGTGACATAGAGACATGAAGTGAGCACATGCTGTTGGAAAAAATGGCACCCATAGATAGACTTGCTCGATGCAGGGTTGCCCTAAACTTTCAATTTGTAAAAAATGCCATACCTGCAAAGTGTAATAAGGCAATGTGCAATAAAGCAATGTATATCTGGTACATGGACTTCTGGAAGGAAGGAGAAAGCAGGGACCTTCTGGGCTGTTGCTAGGGAACTGAGAATTCCTAAAGACCATTTCCCTAAAGAGTTAACATCCTTCCTGCCTACAGTGCCTAAAAAGGGCTAAGCATAGTGGAGCTTGGCAGCTTAGAGCATGATCTGAGTTTCAGCAGAAATGGGTCCTAGACTTAGTTACTCTCCTTACAGGCTATATTCCCTTGACTCCTTTAAGCCTATTTCCTTTTCCGTAAAATGGGATATTAAGAGTACCTTCCTAGTTGGGTGATTATTTAAAAGACGGTATATAACACAGTACCTGATGCATAGTGGATATGGATATATGTCAGCTGCTGTTATTCTTATTCTTGCCAATACTGATATCCCAATATGCCCAGTCTGTTAGATGGGTAATAGGAATATTGACAATGTTTAGTAGTCACGGTCATCCAAGCGTGGGACAAGATGATTAACAATGATTGGATCTAAGTGGCAAGAGGTAAGGGGTTGATGGAGAGGTAAGACAGCAAGATGGTCCATCCTTCTAGTGAAGAAGGATGTACCTAGGTGTCTCAAAAAGGCAGGGATTCAACTCAGTGGTGAATGAGGATTGTTGTTAATAACACAAATAGAAGAACGTTCTTCTTTGACAAGGTGTTAAGAATATGGTGATACATGGGGAAAATATAACTATTGCAACTTATGGACTATAGTTGGAAATAATGTGGCTTTATATCAGTGCTAAGGGTCAACAATAAGGGGATATTAGGGGATATGGGATTTTTCCCTTTGGAATAACGAAAATGTTCTAAAATTGACTGAAGTGATGACAGCACAACTCTGTGATGAAACTGAGAGCCACTGAGTATACACTTTGGATGGACTGTACCTGGCATGGGGCAATATAACACAGTGAACCCCATGGGGGATGATGGACTGGTGAACAGTACAAATATGAGAGTGTTCTCTCATGAACTATAACAAATAATAATAATACATGGTGTTAATAATAGAGTGGTTTATGGGGAAAATACACCAAATGTCAGCTATGGACTATATATAGTTAGCAGTGATAATTTTGATGATGTTCTTTCATCATTTGTAACAAATATTCCACAATAATGCAAGGGTTTGGTGGTGTGATATCTTGGAATCCTGTATGTTATGCCTGATTGTTTTGTAAACTCACAACTTCTCTAATAATAATAATAATAATAAAATCTCAGCACAGTGTAGTATATATTAATTCTTTATAAATTAATCAATCCTGCAAGGTGAACTAACATAGGAAGAGTTAGGGCACAGTGGTGGGTACCCAGGACTGACCTCATGCATGCCTGCTATGGGGTTCCAACATTTCTAGCTTTAGGTCCACATAGCAGGACTGATGTTTCTGCCACAGTTGGGATCTGTTCATGAAGACTGGCAGAGGAAAGGGCCCAATTTCTAGCCAAGTGTTAAGCTCACTCCCACACTCTCATTATCTCAGTATCTCACTTTCCCAAGGGCCTTCCTTGAACACAGTGACTTGTCAGCCTTTTCTTGTGCTTGAGCTGGATTTCTGGTTCCTGAAACCTTGGCTTAATTTGGTGACAATGGGTACTCCAATTCCTCATTTTCCATGTTGTATCTGGATTCTATAACTATTGCACAGTGAGTTCCTTGAGGGCAGGAAAATATCTTCCTGATTTTTGAATGTCTATTGCATATGTCTAGTGCCACATACCTCATAGAGGCTCAGCAAATGTCTTCTGGATGAAGGAATAAGTAAATATCCCCTGTTCCCAGCCCAACAAATAATGACCCTGGTACTCCTTACGTATTGATATAGCTGTCTATATGGATTAGATGGCTATATGAAGAGACAGCTTAGTTAAGACTATGTTACAGCCAAAAATGAATCCAAAGTGAAAATAGAGCAAAAACAACAAAACCTTAAGCATCGTAACTTGGCAAGCTTCTGAGAAGAGTTTCCAATAGCCTTTGAGATTTATTCAGTGGTGTATAATTTTAGCTTATTAAAGAAGGTGAAATAAATTCAACATTTTTTTTTTTAACAAACTCTTTCTGACAGTCCCTAAATCCCTCATGTACTAAATGTTCTTTTCCATTACCTAACTGCCTGAGGAAGCAAAAGCGGACAGTCAAAAAAGTCAGTCCCATCAACCATCTGCGCTCTAGAGGCCTCCTTACTTCTTACTCCCGTTTACTCCTGGATGTGTCAAGTCCTTATTTAAAAAGTGATTACAAAGTATCCAGAATGCCATTGTGAAACCCCAGGGAGTAGAGGAAACACTCTTCTTTTGAAACCTATACATTATCCATTTAATTCTATCTTTAAATAAAGAATTGGTGTCAATTTTAATGTGGAGTCCATTAGCTAGTATGCCTTGAGAACTCTCTGTAAGCTGGTATGGCAGAGGCTATTGGTGCCATGCCAGGGGACTCTTATATAAGCAATGACATCTCTTTGCTTGAGGACTTCCTCTGGTGGCAGCAACAGGCTTGACCAGTGTTAGGGACAGGCCAATAGTGCCAGGGAGTTAGCACTCTTCGGAGTGGTCCTCCACCAACGATGGATGGCAGTTGATCAATAAATGCCTGAGGTGTTGCCCTGAAGGCCCCAGAAGTCCCCCGTTGAGCCGAGCTGCCCACAGTGCACACTCTAGTCGTTTCCCTTTCCTCTCTTATTTCACCTCTCACCTCCCAGTGCTTCCTGGGATCACCTCCCAAGTAAAGACTTACATTTAAATCCTTGGTTCAGAGTCTGCTTCTGGACAACTCAAATTAAGGCACTGGCTGGAAACAGGTGTGGCAGTCAACATAATTTCCTACTGGATATTAAGGTGGGCCCGTGATGATAGGTCTTCCAATTCAGCTACAGCCTGCATGCCAAGCAAGTGACTGATAAACTGGGGCAGGATACAGAGGGCTGATGGGTCCTAAATACCAGTCTACATTTCTACACCTTAAGTCAATGTCTATTCCTCTGAGGTTATGTCTTCTATGAAATGAAGGTCACAGTAGATGGTATTTGGTTTTTTATTCTTTCTTTTAATAAAACTTCTCAGCAGAATAATAGGTCAGCAACTATGTTATATACACAACCACTAGCAATTGTTCTTTTTAACACTTGGTGAGCAAATCCTTGGAACCCCCTGGTCTTAGATGCCTTTTGAGGTAAGCAAGGGTGTCACTGACGTCAGAGTCCTCTTCTCAGGTCTAACAATCTTTGGCTGCTTCTCTGTGGGGCATTCTGGGACTTAAAAAAACTGAGTGTTCTCTTTGGTGTCCTTTTATCTCTTTTTCACATCTTTTTGCTTCCCCAAGCCGTCCCTTAAACCCTGTTAGGCTGTTTTTTTTGTTGTTGTTGTTGTTGTTTTTTCATTAAACCTGTCCATTTTGAGAGCATAAATTACTCTTAATCATCTTTTTATCTGTGCTGCTGGGGGGATTTCTTTAATGTATTGTGGGATAAAACACTGTCTTTTTAAGTCACCCGAGTAATTTGTTAGAGACAGGCTTAGTCAGTTAATTAGACAGATCTGGGTCTGACATAGGGCCTGAGGAGAACTAGTGCTCAGAGGTTGGCTCCAGAAGAGAAGAAAATCTGAGGCAGAGTCTGAGCTGAAGCCTCTTGCTTTGGGAGATAAGGAGGCAGAATTCATGCATTCAGGAAAGGCTGCAAACTACGATTATTCAGAGGCTTGGCTGCTTTTCCTCACATCATAAATTGAGCTTCAGAAATCTAAAGCAGAGAGGCAAAAGAAATCTATCTGTAGACTTATAGGCGAACAGGTAACACGGCACCCTGGGAGTGTTCCGGAACACTAAACTGTTGCCTAGAACTTTTGAGGAGGAAAATGCTGATTGTGATTTGCTTGTTCTCTCAGAATGGAGGAGAAAGTGCTTTTTAGATGGAAACCTGGCCTCAGGAGATTGCCTCAAAGGAGGGGAGAAAAAGGGAGCTTGTGTAAAGGCAGTGTGTCAGCGCAAGCAGCGATCTGGCACAGGATGGTGGCTCAAAGGTCAGCGCACGTGGCAGATCCTTCAAGTGTTTCCCCTTGTTATTCTTTTCTATTGATGATATTTTATGAGTCTTACCAATTTTTATGTTTTCATAAAACATATAATAAATACATATTAATTATTATAAATTGGACAAAATAAAAAGTGAGAAAATTTAACTCACCAAAAACCTCCACATTTTTTAGTTAATTATTTTTCCTGTTTTTCCCCTTTGATAATCACATATAATTTTCTAGGTTCTATAACAGTAGAATCTTTGTGTGTGTATGTCTAGTTATATATATATTTGTATGTATAGTTCTAGTTCATTATGGTTGAAGTTATTGTTATAGTTTTCGTTAGTTATATAGTTTTGTACTCTGCTTTTTTCCCCCACTTACTTTTATGCAATGAGCATTTTCCTAAATCATTAGTTTTCAAAAACAATTTTTCTAATGACAAAATATCATTTCACCCAGCCAGTTCCTGTTTGTGTCTGGCACTTTGCTGGATGCCAAGGTCACAGGTGTCAGAGCCGACTGCAGCTTTCTTGATGTTTATGTCATTCGGTTGCAATCTCATACATACTGTTGGAAAGAGAAGTCATTCCCAGTCATGTCTCATTGAGCATGCCTTCAAGCATGATTAAGCATTGTTTGTGAATTATATTTCTTCATGTGAACACTCGTGGGTCCAGAGAGGTACATCAGAGATGCTCTCAGTTATGCCCTGGCCTGTCCTAAACTCCTGCGTAAACTGGAATAACCCAAAGAGAGGCCACACTAGCTTCCTGATGACAACAACCAGGCAGAAAGGACTCAGCATAGAGGAATAAGTGAAGTCCTCTTCAAACTGTAATGAGAATACAGCACCTCCTTCCAGGATCGTTGACCCAGATTTCATCCATTTTTAGGATGGTATATGGGTGGGGGACATATGGGCTTGGGGGAGGGAGTCCTCACATGTGCCCTTCACATCACTATATCAGGAAGTATCTACATGGCAATTCTAAGGTTCTGTTGTATAGATAAATCATGACTAATGGAATGACCTGCTGTTTCAGGCATTCTCTATTTCCACCAAGTCACTAGCAGCCATTTCCACCGACTATATTTTCAGGAATTTAAAAATTTGTTGGCCTGATTGCATTTTTTCTAAAGTAGCAAAGATCTTCTCAGACAAGTCCAAAGTGCATGAATCATAAGTGCACAGATGGATGAATTTTCACAAGTTGGACACCCCAGGTAACCAGTGCCCAGATCAAGAAACAGAATAGCATCAACACCAGAAGCTCCCATTGAACCCCCTTCCCAGTCTCTAATCCCCCTACCCAGGTAACCATTATCTGATTTTTAGCAGAATAGATTGGTTTCCTCTTTTACAAACTCTGTAGAGTTTGTTCTCTGTTGTGTCTGGAGGTTTTGCTCAATTTTATGTTGGTGAGATTCATCCATATCATTGAGGGTAGTTTTTTTTTATTCTCATAGCTGTTGTGGTAGTTTGAGGCTTTTGTGTACCCCAGAAAATTATATTCTTTTTTTTTTAAGATTTTATTTATTTATTCATTTATCCCCCCCCTTGCTGCTTGTGCTCGCTGGGTCAGCTAACCACGCCGTGTGGGCGGGCTTGCCTTCACCAGGAGGCCCAGGGAACCGAACCCGGGGCCTCCCATATGGTAAACGGGAGCCCTACTGATTGAGCCACAGCCGCTTCCCTATGTTCTTAAATTAATCTATTTCTGTGCGTGTGAACCTATTGTAGGTGGGACCTTTTGATCAGATCACTTCAATTAAGGTCCTTTGATTAGATCACTTCAGTAGGGCATGACCCAGGGTGGGTCTTAATTCTCTTACAGGAGTCCTTTGTAATTGGGATGAATGTATGACAAGAGATACAGACAGAAACCCTCAGAAACTGAGAGAGAACAGACCAGAAGCTAGTAGCTGAAATCAGTGGAACCTGGGAGAGAGAAAAGACCCAGGAACTCAGAAAGAAACCCAAAGAAGCTTAAAGAGAAAGCCATGAGAGCAAGAAGGTGAAATCAATGGAACCCGGAAGAAAGAAAGCCACAGAAGGAACAGCCAGAAGCTGAAAGCAATGGAGCTTGGAGGAGGACGCAGAGGTCAGCAGATGCCACCACGGGTGCCTTCTCATGTGACAGTGAAGTCCAGGATTGCCCACAGCCAATGGTCTTTTGCAAGAGAGTGTCACCTGATGCTTTGATTTGTATATTTTTCTCAGCCTCAGAACTGTAAGCTTATAAATTAATAAATCCCCACTGAAAAGCCAACTCATTTCTGGTATATTGCCTTGGCAGCATTTAGCAAACTAAAACAGCTGTGTATATTCCATTGTAATGACTACACCGCCGTTTATTTCCCATTTTACTGTTGACCATTTAGGTTATTTCTAGTTTTGTGATTTTAAGAATAATGCTACAATAAAAATGTTTGTAGAAGTCATTTGATTTACAATATGCATACATTTCTGTTGAGTACATACTAGGAACAGAATTATTGAGTCATAGGGAATGCGTATGTTAAACTTTGGAAGTAACTGGAAAACTGATTTTCAAAGTATTTGCACCAACTTACTCTCCCACCAGTAGCGTATGAGAGTTCCAGCTGCTCCTTATCCTTGCCAACACCTGATGTTGAGCATATAGTTTTTTGTTTTTGTTTTGTTTTTAATCACAGTGTTTACAGCAAATAATCAACATTCAAAATTTTGGGCAATATGTTCAGAGAGCCTTTACATGTCTTTTCATCAAATGTTTATTCAGAGGATATAAAAGTAGATAGTTTATTAATATTTCATTCTTATGAAAGATGAAAATTAATTATTTCAATAGATAATGTTAGTTTTCTATTGTCCAAATGTTAGTTTTCCTCGAATATTCACTTCACAAATAGCTAAAAATAACAAATAAGCAGCAACAATCTCTGTTGCTTGGAAAAATGGTTCATTATTAAGAAATGAACTTTAACAGCCCTGTCATTTACCATTGCCACACAATAAACCTGTGACTGAAAATCACCAATTGCATTAAACTAACTTCTGAAGCTACTTTTATTTTTCTGCCCCCAGTATCCTTTTCTCTTCAGTTCAAGTTTGTCAGGAGATTTAAAGGACCAAGTCTGTAGAGCTAGTTAGAAATTCCTACCTGGGAGCTTGTTAGAAACATAGAATCGGTGCCCTAAGCCAGAGCTGCTGAAGCAGAATCTGCATTTTTAACAAGATCCCCAGGTGATTCTTGTGCATATCAAAGTTTGAGAAGCATGACTAGTGTTCCATTTAGTAAAAAAAAAAAAAAAATATATATATATATATATATATATATATAGACTCAGTCCTCACGGGTGTTCAACGAAAATAGAGGTACCTCTAGGGCAGGGTCCGCAGCCTTCATCTGTAAAGGGCTGGATAGGAAATATTTTAGACTTGGCAGGCCACACGGTCTCTGTCGAAATGACTAGACTCTATTTGTAGAGCATACACAATCATGGACAATATGTAAACAAATGAGTGTGGCCATGTTCCAATAAAAGTTTATTTCTGGATACTGGAATTTGAATGTCAATATAATTTTCATGTGCCATGAAATATTAATTTTTAAAATTATTTTTCAGCCATTCTTAGCTCACTGGCCGCACATAAACAGACCGTGTGCTGGATTTGGCCTGCATGCCATAATTTGCTGACCTCTGCTCTAGAGTTTTAATTGCTGCTAAGCTCAGTGAGGGCAGAGATGTCACCTGCTTTGTTGCACTGTTAATTCTTCAACCCTGGCATCACACCTCACACAGTGCCTATGCTGAAAAATATTTGTGGAATGAAATACTATTGCCATTTAAAAAATTATGCAGCATGGCACAAATCCCAAATTGAAATTTAGAGGGTTCTATTTCTTTTAATCAGCATATCTATTTCTTTTACTGCATGCCTACTATGTGTCCTGCACTGTACAAAAAACAGAAAAACAAAAGATATTGTTTTCTGGACATGATGCCAGCAAGCTACTTGGAAGAAAAACTCATTAACTTGTCATTCATCTTACACCACAAATGCCCTACATTCAGTACACTGGGTATTAGAGTAAATTCATGTGTCTATGAATAGCCACAGTTATTATCTGTCAGGCATTCTGATTAGAGAATCAGGAGCATAACTTAACAATGAAGTGGGAGAGATTTTTCCCCCTTTTTCCCACGGGCAACTGAGAGAACAGTTAACATTTCTTTAAATAATGCACAATAAATTATGCATGAGTGTAGATTTATAAACAAATCTCAGCCTGCAACGTGAGTTGATATAGTACATGCTAGTAACACTTGAGTTTTCTTTTATCATTCTCATTATTAAAGTGAATAATCGTCAAATAAAAATTTCAAGTAGTCACAAAAGAATAAAGAATAAAATAAATAACAAGTAAAATCATCACCAAGGTTACTAGTGTTGACAATGTGTTGCATTTTTCCTCTCTTTATTACCTCTCTCTCTAGTCAAGACACAACAAAACAGCAGACTTTTGAACCAAACCGAATAGTATTTTACCCTTTTTGTTGTTTAATAACCAGGCGATGCTGGTCAATTATTTAATTTCTCCATGCCACAGTTTTCTCATCTGCAAAAGAAGGATAATAACAGTACATACCAATAGGGTATTACAGATATTAAATTAGTTGATATTGTGATATTGGAAATTATTCACTGTGAGTGCTCAATAATTGTTGTTATTATTGAAATTCACAAAACAGGCATTTTAATTACTTTGTTTTATCTCCCTTTCTCCTCCCCTCCTCTCCCTCCTATTCATGACATTTAGTGGCTATACAGTATTCCATTTTATGGCTATACTCTAATTTAAAGTCGAGCAGTTTGGATTTCTCCAAACTATGCTACTCTAATAGCATAGCAAATACCCTTGTATATCCTTGTACGTTCATTTCTTATTGCATTGGCTTATTTGCACAGTATATTTCCCTAAAATGTAATTGCTGGATTAAACTGTAAGTGCATTTTAAAACTCTTTTAAAATATTGCAAACTTGCCTTTAGAAAAGGTTGTACCATATAATAGTCACAAGAGCAGTGTGTGAGAGTGGCTGTCTTACTGCACCTATATTTTACCACTGGCTACTACCTGATTCATTCCATTGGGTTTGCGCCAGAGACTGCCCTTTCTCCCCCAGCGGCTGTTCTTGATTCTTCCTTAATATTAAAACCTCCAATTTTTAGCAAGGGATGTGAGCACTCGGAATGAAGACTGTATTTCCCTGTTTCCCATGCACTTGGTTATGGTAATAAGATATGAGAAAATATGGTGTGTGCAAATTCCAGGGAGTGACCTGTAAATGAAGGGGACATAGATCCTTTGCCCTTTCCTGCTGGCTGGAATAAAGACATAATGGCTGGAAGACTAGCTGCTGTGACTCATAAAATGACCTTGGGAAAGGTCAAGAGTGGAGCAGAAAAATAGAGGTAGCCTGTGTTTCTGACAGTGTAAAGCCACAGAGCAGTTCAGGGCTTCATGTTTTCTGTAGTTTGTAGCCAACTCTAATTCTACTTGGTGCAAAGCGAAAGGGCTTTTCTTAATGACTTGCAAAAGCTCTTTATAAATTAAGATTATTAATCAATTATGGGATATATTTTGCAAATATTTCTTTGTTTTTTTTACTTCTCCATGGTCTTTGTGATATGTAGATGTTTATGATTTTCATCTATATTTAGAAAATCATTTATGGTACTTGCTATGTACTAAACATTGTTCTAAGCATTTTCACATATTAACTCAAACTTCATGACAAGTCTATGAGGTAGAAACTCTTACTAAATCCCAGTTTACAGATAAGACAAGTGAGGCCCAGAGAAGTTAAGTAACTTGCTGAGGTCACACAGCTAGTAAGTGGCTAAGCTGGGAGATGAGGGGTCCAGATCTAAAACCCATGCTCTTAGTCACTGTGCCATGTTCTCTCATTATTAGGTCCTCACACTTAATTATCTTTGCAGGTGTGACTACTCTGATTGTTTGGGGCTTCAGGGCCTTTGCAATTTTGGAAGAAGTTTTCAACATTTTACTGACTGTCTTTGTTTCATTTTTCATATTTAACACTTTACTATATTTAGAATTTAATATGGTATATGACAAGACTCTATCTTGATATTTTAAAAAATATGAAAAATTTCAACTAACTTTTTAACAGTTTTCCCTTTTCCATTGCTTGTTAAGGTTTCCTTTTTCTAAATGCTACACTCACGAGAGCCCTGCCCCATCATGATGGCAGAGTAGGGAGTGCAGGGCTCTGTCTCCCCACACAGGTTCTTTGAAAATCCAACAACACTGGCAGAAATATCTTTCTCACATCTCCAGGCAACAGCTAAAGGATTGCAGTAACAGGGCAAGCACTGAATCAAGAACAAGGCAAGTGAAAACAATAGGATCTCACGACACCCTGGCTAGCCCCTCCCCATCCCCTTGCTGGCTCAGTGCAGAGATGGCCCACATTCTCAGTGTGGGTCCCTGGCCCCAGTTCTAGAGGGAACAAAGTAACCTTTGTACACATATTGGGAGCGTGTATGTCTGGCCCAATCTGTCTGGTGGTGGCCTAAAGGACTGAACCAGGGTACTTGTTGCAGGCTTGCCATCCCAAAACTTACCCTGCATATATAAAGCAGTTCATAGACCTCTTCTACAGAATGCTGTGGGAAATCAGCCAAGTGGCTGTTTTGGGGATAGGATTTGCTGGTTGTAGGACATATAGTGCAGCGCCTAGGAATGTATGGGAACTGTTTCCTAGGGAAGAGGGGACGTTCATATCTATGTAAATAGAGAAATTCCTGGGGCTGCAAGGGCATGCCTAAGATATGAGGCATATGCAGAAAAGACCAGGGAGGCCCCTTTGGTTTCAAGCTATTCTCTAAACTCATTGTATGGATAAGCTCTGAAGGAGGGCACTCACCCAGGTCAGTCTGCAAGAACTGGGAAAGGTGTTTTCTTTTTCTGCTCCTCTTCCTCCCCCTCCTCCCTCTCCTCCCCCTTCTCCCCCTCCTCCCCCTCCTCCCCCTCCTCCCCCGTCATAATACTAGCTGGATACACACTTAGGGATCAGACGACTCAGAATCTAAATTACAGTAATAACACATTAAAATACCAAAATGCCCAAGTTTCAAGAAAAGATTATAAAATCTACAAAGAAACAGGAATCAATAGCCCAGGCAAAGGAGACGATTAAAACATTATAAACCATCAGTGGAGAAGAGCAGACCTGGGACATACCAGTCAAAAACTTATTTAAAAATGGCCTTAAGTATGCTCCAAGAGCTAAAGGAAGACACAGTCAAAGAACTAAAGTAAATCAGTAAAATGATAGATGAAAACAAAAAGAATGTCAATAAAGAGATGGAAATTATTAAAGGGAGCCAAACAGAGCTGAAGACCATAGTAATAGAAATTTAAAAACTTGAATTTGAAGATTAGACCATTGAAACCATCCAGTCTGTGGAGCAAAATGAAGAAATAATGAAGACTAGTGAGCAGAGCCTGAGGAAACCGGTGGGACTCCATCAAGTGTACCAATATACTCATTGGGGGAGTCCCAGAAGGGGAAGAAAGGGAGAGAGAAGCAGAGAGACTATTCAAAGAAATAATTGCTGAAAACTTCCCAAATTTAATGAAAGGCATAAGTATATATATATCCACAGTGCTCAATGAACTCCAAATTGAACCACATAGCAACTTAATATAATCAGACTGTCAAATGTGAACATTAAGGGGACAAGAGAGAAGCAATGTGTCACATACAAGGGAACCTCAGTAAGATTCAATGTCATTTTCTCATTGGAAACCACGGAGGCAAGAAGACTAGGATGACATATTTAAAATGCTGAAAGCAAAACTTTTTTGAATTCTATATTCAGCAAAACTGTCTTTCTAAACTTAGGGAGAGATGAAGGCATTCCCAGATAAACAAAAGCTGAGGGAATTCCTCACCACTAGACCAGCCCTACAACTGATGTTATAGGGAGTTCTGCAAGTGGAAAGGAAAGAACAATCGACAATAGATTGAAGCCAGATGAAGAAACAAATATTTCCATGGACGGTAATGACATTGGTAAATGTAAATGCCATTATGTTATATTTTTGGTTTGTAGCTCTACTTTTTACTTCCAGCAGAATCTGAAAAGCAAATGCATAAAATGTAATGATAAATCAGTGGTTTTCGAGTCATAATCTATAAACATGGAATTTGTGTTAAGAAGTATATAAAGGAGGGGATAAAGGGATACAGGAACATAATTTTGTATACTATTGAGGTTAAATTGGTATCAAAGCAAACAAGATTGCTATAGGATGTTAAATTTAAGCCCCATGGTAACTAGAAAGAAAATATCAGAGACTGTGCAAGCTCATAGAGACAGAAAGTAGAGTACAGGTTGCCAGGATTGGGAGACAGGGGGAATGGGGAATTAATGCATAATTGAAGTAGGGTTTCTGTTTGGGGAGATGAGCAAGTTGTAATAAAGGAAGGTGGCGAGTGTGCCTCAACACTGTGAATGTGATTAATCCCCCTTAATGCTCTCCCATTAGCATTAAGTGGGAGTGGTTGAGATTGGAAAATTTACATTGTATATATGTTCCTATAATTAACAATAAAAAAGAGCAATTAAAGGGACAATGGCAATTAAATGCAATACACTATCCTGGATGAGATCTAGTAAGGGAGGAGAAAAAGGATCCAAAGGACAGTATTGGGATATATGAAAAATTGGAATATAGACTGTAAGCTTTTTTTATCAATGTTTCATATCTTGAACTTGTTAACTGCATTTAAGGGGGTTGCATAAGTGAATATCCTTGTTCTTAGCAGAGATACATGGCAGTACTACATGTCCAAGGAATATAATGTATATAGCAGTTTTTCAGAAAATGGATGGATAGATGATGGATGGATGGATGGATGGATGGATGGATGGACAGATAGGTAGGTAGATAGAAAGAATGATATAGCAAACATGAAAATATTACAATGGGTGGATCTTGGTATCTGGCTATGCTGGTGCTTTCTATATAGGGTTTGCATTATTTTTGTAATTATTCTGAAAGTTTGAAAGTATTTTAAAATGATAGCATTTTAAAAAATGCCACACATATTTTAGGGTGTATTTCAAGACTACTTCTTTAGTTATATTTATTCATATATTGATTCATGCTCTATTCATTAACCAAAAATTTATAGAATGCCTATTATGAGCTGAACACACTGTTTTAATTACTGCAGTTTTGTAATATGTTTTAACAAAGGGAAAGTTTCTACTATTTAAAACCATTATTCTTTTTTTAAAAAAAAATTAGTTACTTAACAGTTTATTCTTCCAATTGAAATTCATTTTGTTGATAATGAAATTGGTATTGTGCTTACATAAGTTTATAAGTGAATTTGAAGTTATTGACTTATTTACACTCTTCACTCTTTACAGGTAGATCATTTACATTCATGCAGATCATCTTTTCTGGCTCTTCAGAGCACATCCATCCCAAATTTATCTGAGATAGTTTATGTACTTTATGTTGTTACCATTTAGCTATTTCTTTTGGGGAAATAGAATGCTCTATATTTGCTAAATCTATTTTGCATTTTATGACTTTACTAAATTTTGATTGATCTTAGGTTTTTTTTCAGTTGGTTGGCTTGAATTTTTATTTAGGATTTAATGGGATGGCTTTGATAATTTAAAGTTGTTTTTAACCAAAGTTAGGTCACATTTTTCTCATTTTTTATGAAATATATATTTAAAAGATACTGAGTTTTTTAAAATAACTCTGACATATGTAGTTTTCCTTCTTTGACTTTTTTCTTTATTAGAGAAGTTGTGGGTTCACAGAATAAACATGCATAAAATCATAAAATATAGAATTCCTATGCACCGTCCCTCCAACAAAACTTTACATTGGTATGAAACATTTGCTACAATTGATGCTTGCACAACTTTGTACTATTAATTAAAGTCCACAGTTTAACTTAGGGTTCTCTGTTTGTGTAGTGTGGTTCCATGGATTTAAAAAAATGTATTCTGTTACCATAAATGCAATCTAACATTTTCCTTTTTAATCATATTCAGATACATATTTCAGTGCTTTTAACTATATTCACAACATTGTGCTACCGTCACCACCATCTATTTATTTCCATCACTCCAAATACGAACCCTTCACTTCCCGTTCCCTATCCTCACCCCAGCCCCTGGTAACCTATATTCTAGATTCTGACTCTATGAGTGTGATTATTTAATTGTTTCAAAGCAGTGAGATCATACAGTATTTGTCCTTTTGCATCTGGCTTATTCCACTCAACATGATTTCTTCAAGGTTCATCCATGTTGTGGCATGTATCAGGACTTGATTCCTTTTACAGCTGAATAATATTCCATTGTATTATATACCACATTTTCTTTATCCATTCATCAGTTGGTAGACACTTGGAGTACTTCTATCATTTTGCAGTTGTGAGTAATGCCACTGTGAACATCAATGTGCAAATATCTGTTTGAGTCCCTGCTTTCAATTCTTTTGGGTATATACCTAGTAGTCGGACTGCCTCTTGACTTTCTGATGTGATATATATTTAATATTTATCTTAAATCATAGATGCATTATGGTGAAAACTTGAATGATGTATGATTTTTTAGATTGCTGTTGATATTTTTGCTGGTACTTTAATGTAGAATTTTTCTGCTCATTTTCATAAGTAGGACTGTGATCTAATTTTCTTACTTGTGCTGCCTTTGTCAGATTTAATTACCAAAGTTATTTAACTTTGTAAAATGAACTGGGTAGCTCTCTAGTCTTTTTTGTCATTTCAAATAGTTTATATAACCTGCGAATAATCTATTTTTGAAGGTTTTAAATAATTCACTAGTGAATCTGGGCTGACCTCTCATTTAAAGCAATTAAAGATGACAGATAAGATTTTATAAAAATTCTTAAAAGCATCAAAGATCTGACAAATAGTAAGAAATTATCATGCAAAAACTTGAAGGCGGGAACACAGAGTGGTAAGTAAAAGAATGAAGATACTTTTGCAACACAAGTATCGTCTGATTCTGGCACCCTAGAACGAGAGATTTTAAGGCTTCATGTTTATGGAGGGAGCAGAAGACAAAGGCAGGAAGTACAATAGGGGACTCTCTCTAAAGTTCAGACACCAAAAGTATTTTAAATAAAACATGTTCCAGCACCCTACCGCCAAGGGACTGCAAGGAGCATTTGCCTGATGCCAGGTTCTGTTCTAAGGGCTTTTCGCATGTAAACTGTAAGTGTCCTAATGGCCTATGCACTAGACACCCCTGCACTCCTGTATTTCATCTAAGATTTTCCCCCCAATTGTGTAATCTCAAAAGGCTGCATCTTAGAATCAATGCCATCTTACGATTTCAAGGATTGATTTAATTATTTAACCCACAGTGGTGGATCCTACAATCTAGTGTTTGTTCGAACTGAGGAAGTAACATATTGCTATGGTCCCAATTTACATACGAGAAACCTGAGGCCTAGAGATATGAAATATCTTACAACTTCTAGTGGGCGGAATAAGGATTTAAAGCCAGCAGGCTGGCTCCAGAGGTTTGCCTCACACCGAGTGCTCTCTAGTGCCGGAGGCTTCCTGCAAGCACCTTTACTGCATTCCTTACCCTCAGCTGCTCGCTGTGTCTGGATTCGGGTACACATGGCTGTGCTAAGCTTTGTTGCTTGCTTCGATTAGCATGTCTTCCTGAACTTTCTGCGCCTCATCCTGAGGCCTGCATGCTGTGCTGTCTGTGACACTGCTTCGCGCTCCTGAAACCCAGGGTGGGGCCGAATGCCTGTCCTTCCCTGGACCCCTTCATCTTATCCCCGTGAGCTTATCCCTCAGCCTCCTCTTGTTCTTCTGTGTAATTTATGGTTTGTCTCAATGTTCCAAATGCTGCTGCTGATACCAGGAAGGAGATAGAACGATGGTGCTTCCTAGAAAAGTGCTTCCAAAGGGCTTCTGAGTAGCACACCAAGCAGGCAGTGATGTATGGGTATGGAATCTGGGGAGAGATTCAAGAGTTCACACATTTGTCAACTTAGATGCAAGCATGATAACGCTATGCTTTTTTTTTTTTTTTTTTTTTTTTTTTTAGGAGGTTCTGGGGGTTGAACCCCGGACCTCGTAAGTGGGAAGCAGGTGCTCAACCTCAACCACTGAGCTACACCTGCTTCCCTAACGCTATGCTTTTGTAAGTAGTCATTTGATGTAAACTCTCTGCACAAATCCTTAGAATATCTTTAAAAATATTAAAACTCATAATTTCCCCAAGGCGGGGATGTAGGTACAGGAAGTCTGCCTTGTATTCTGTATCTTCCCTAGCACTTACCACAGATTCTTACATGCCATGGGGGCTCAGTACATTTTAAACTGGAGTTATAATGGGCCCCAGAAATTACATTATGCCCCCTTGCATCTTTTGTTCAGCATTTCCAAATTGCCATTTCCTGCCTCAGTAGAAAGCCTTCCTGTAAACAGAATGCTTGCTTTCTGATCGGGGCCTGTCCTGCACAATAAGAGGGAGAATGGTTTCTCTGTGTGGCCTCAAGGGTAACTCTCTGGATAAGGCCGATGACTCATCCTTTTAGGGTCTTCCTGCTGAAACGCTACAAATAAATATATTCTGCAGAGGACGCAAAGTACTGTGATGTGGATGAGAGAAAGCCCAGCCTGGCTGGACTAGGAGGCTCTGCAGTCACAAAGCTGTGAGCTGAGCTGAGAAACCCCTCGAAAGTGAGACTCAGAGGATTATGTAGTGCCCCTGGCTGTTTGCCACTTTAAAATGGGGCAAGCTTATTTTCTTAAAATCCTAAGAATTTGCTTAATTGCGGAGCCTGGAAGGTAACATTGAAATGCAGGGAGAATAAGAAAATGCCAGGGTTAGAAAGCTAAGGATCTTGGTGCAACATATCAACAGTGATGAACCAAAATAGGTATTTGGCTATCTTTGTGCAAATAGCTTGGTTTCTGATCATGCTTGTATTTATGCAACAATTATTGGGAAATACAAGAAAACAGCTAGTTTTACTTAACCATTCCTTATTGAACATTTTCTCCAGGGCTGAAAACGTAAGGAACAATAGGTCATGGAAAATATATTCCTTCAACAATCCTATTTTGACTTGGTTGTAGTTTTCATGCCAGGTGTTTGTGTGTGTGTGTGTGGGGGGGGGTATATGGCTGGAGAAGAGCCTGAAGGAACCCACAGTTCATTAGGGGGCAGCTTTGCAAACACAAGGTAACATGAGAAAGCATGTGGGAGACCCATTCAGGGAGGGGGAGGGGATGGCTGGTCAAGGAAAGCTTTCTGGAAGAGGTGATACTGAGCTGTGTTTGGAAGGACAGGTTAGAATGTTCTTGGTGAAAAAAGGCAGAATTAAAATAGACTATTCCAGGTAAAGTGAGCAGCACCTGCAAAGGAACAAAGCGTGAGACGCCATGTTATATTTAGAGAATGAGAGGGAGCGTTGGAGAGCTAGACGTAAAGTTGTTCAGTGTGGTTGCAACTTAAAGGGAGAAGGGAGGAATGGCCAGACTGAAGGGGAAGACGGGCAGGGGACAGATCACAGATGGCCATGTCTCAGGCTGGGCTCCCCCAGAAACAGACCCTAAGATAAGGACTTGTGGGCAGTGGTTCATTTGGGAAGTGGACCCAGGAAGCACTGGTCGAGGAGGAGGGAGTGAGAGTGGGCTACAGCTGTGGGAAACTGGGGCACGGGCCACTGGAGACCTCAGGAGAGACTGCATCTCTGTGTTGTTCCACCTGAGGGGTGAGGAGCTGGGATAGATATCTGGCCAACTCCCTTCTCCTAGGAGGGGGAAGCTGCCACTCTGGCTTTCCCCTGAGGCTTCAGGCATCTACAAGAAGTGTGAGTGCCAAGGGGATCAGGAAGGGACACTGATAGCATCTGCTGCACGCCATGGATGCCATGCTAAAGAGTTAGGCTTTTGTCCTAAAAGAAATGAGGAGCCCGTGCATGACTTCATTGGGGGAGCGGTACCATGATGAGATTTGCATTTTAGAAACATTTTGCTTCTGGTATCAAGGAGAAGGATGGATTAAAGTGGCTCAATAGCAGAGGTAGGGATAGACTATTAGGATACTTTGCAGTAATTTAGAGGAGAAATCATGAAAGCCTGAACAAATGGTATGCTGGTAAATGTTTAACATCTGGCTCTCAAAACACACACATACACGCACACATACACCCTAGGGTTTGCTGATTCGAGTGATATAAATATTGCCACCATGGCAGAGTTCAAGCTACCAACGTGATGATGTCAGTGAATTCTGAGTTGGAAAGAGATGTGCACAATTGGCTCTCACTCCAGCACACCACTGGCCTGACTTGAAGTAGTGGCAGTGGTATGAAAGTATTTGAAGATATATTAAATTAGGAGAATCATAATTGATAGGACAAGATTTAATGAAGTAATGAAGATGACACTCAGGGTTTTGGCTTTTATGACTAATTAGGTGATGGTCCCCTTCACTGAGATGGGAATTTAGAATAATGATAATGATAATTTTGATGATAATAGTAGTAGTAGTAGTAGTAGTCACAGTATCAAATAGCAGTAGTAGCAGGGTTAGCAAATAGAATGCTTACTTTGTGCCAGGCACTTCCTTAAGCCCCTTACACGCATTAACTTATTTAACCTTCACAACAACCCTATGTAGAAGTTATCATTATCAAACCTATTTTACAGACAAGGTAACTGAGGTGTGAAGAGGTTATCAAATAATTTACCAAAGGCCATTATGTGGCTGGTCCAAGATTTCAGACCCAAGCAGTGTTTCTCAGAGTCTGTGCTCATACTGGTACATTGGCAGACCGAGTAAGAGAAGATGAGTTTAAGTTTGACATGTTGAGATGGAATGTCTCTAGGAGACCCACCTGCAGAGGTTTACCAGGGAGTTAGCTACATGGATCTGAAGCATGGAGATGGATCTGGGATGAAGCTAATGTATTTCTGGACCTTCAGTATACAGGTAGTTGAAGCCAGGGAAGAGGATGAGATGATGGAAAGGAAGTGCATAGAATGAGATGTGTAGGGAACTCTAGGGCAGAGTTTACAGAAAATGACACTTAGGGACAGACTGAGAAAGAGAAACTGTCCTGCAGAAGAGAAGACAAAGGGCAGTTAGAGGAAGGAAAAAAACAAACAAGGGGGGTATCATAGCAAACAAGGACAGTATTTAAGAAGAAGAAGAAAGGAGTAGACAGTGTAGTGCTTCAAACATGTAAGGAAGAGAGTCCCTGAAAATTGTCTTGGGTCCAGCACCGAAGAGGCCATTGGTAAAATTGCCAAAGCAGTTGCAATGGGAAAGACAGGAGGAGAAGGTTGAGGATGAGTTGGGAAGTGTGGACGTGGAGGTTGCTAGGTGGGCATTTGATTGTAAAAGAAGTGGTATAAATATCTCAACATTAGCTGCACATTGGAACCACCTGGGAAGCCTTAAAAAATATTCATGCCTGAATCCTAGCCTTAGAAATTCTGATTAATATGTCTAGGCATGCCCTGCGCATCGGGGATTTTAGAGTTTCCCCACAGTAACTCTACCATGCAACCGGGGTTAAGACCACTAGGCTAGAGGGAGACAGAGAGTCAGAGGAAGGTGATAACTGATGATGCGGAGAGGTCCCTGAGGAAACACTGCACAGTTTTCCTATAGGGATGAAGAAGTTCAATGAGTTTCTGGCTGAGGCTGGGGTGCTAACTTCAGGCTGTTTGCTTGAACTTTGAGTACGGTCATGATTTATCCAAAGGCCTTGAGAGAGTCCCCAGGAAGTGGGTGGCCAGCTGTAACAGTGGAGGGTTGGGGAGCGTTATGGCAGTACAGAGGGAAGGGGGCTGAAAACAGGTCATTTCACCTCCCAAAGAATTTGGGGTCTGGTTCCTTTGGTTAGGGACCTGTTCCCTGGTGCTTGTTTCTCTGAATGTTGGGCTATGGCCTCCTTGACATTCACAATCTGCCTGATTGTCCATCCTTGCCAGGCTACTTGGCACTCGGTCCATGTGACTGTTGTGACCCTCACTATTTGTCTTTGCCCAAACTCCAAGCTACCTTGGGTCAAAACCTTGGTTTTTATCTTTGGACATGCCAAGATATATCTATTCAGGCATATTTCTTTGACTTTTTATAAACTTTGGATTTCAGAACAATTTTAGACTTACATAAAATTTATGTTGCTAGTACACAGAGCTCCCATATACCCTAAACCCAATTCCCCCTATTATTCACATCTTATATCAGTATAGTGCATTTGTCACAATTAAGGAACCAATACTGGTACATTGTTATTAACTAAAGCACTGTTGGGTGCTTCATATATATATTCTCATCTAGATATCATAAACATGCTATCAAGTACGTACTTCTATTACCTCAGTTTAAAAAAAACAACAACTCAACAGTGTGCTCCACATGTAAGTGGTATTTTCCAATCCTGGGTTACAAGCCCAAACCCTCTGATATCAAAGTCCATCTGTGTCCCACTACATCGTCCACTACTTCTGTTTACAAAGCACTTTCACATCCATTATCTCTTTTGATAACAACCCCAAGCCCATTGTTTTAAAGGGGGTGGAAGTAGTAGAGTAGTAATTTTTAATTGACTTTTCTGATATTCTGATATAAAAGCTGCTGCACAGACTCTATACAGCTGTCCATTAAAAACCGTCAGGCTGATAGAGGACATTTGGGAGTTCGTTCTTTCCTGAACCTAGTCAGATACAGAGGAAATTTCTGTAGAGTCTGAGCCACAGAAAAATATTTTGCTAGCCAGCAAGTCTAGGTTTTATAATGGCCTCATGAGCCTTTCCAAAGATAGCACTGCCATACTGTAGGTGCTTTATGAAAAAACAAACAGACTTGGTGCAGCCTATTGATAAATTGTTCTTAGTGCATGAAACCAATTTGTGCTCCCCTGGAAGACAAAGATCCAAAAGCCCGATGTCTCAGAAAGCTGGTGCCAGTGGTGTCAGCCAGGAGGGCTAGCGGCTTAACTAGGTGCTTCTGTCTAGTCTTGAGTGGTGACAATATTCTGAACCGTAGACCCTTGTTGATGCCCACCCTGGGGCCTCAGGGGCAAACTGGGCTCCGTGAAGCTCTAGAGTGTGGTGGAAAGTGGCCAGAGGATGTTTGGGAGACAGGTAGTATCCAGGTGGGCAGGAGAGTGTCTCTGACCTGTGGGATATGGGAGGGGAGAACTTGATTGCACCACAGTGCCAGCATCTAGGTAAACCTCTAAATTCACTGCAGAGAGGGATGGAAAGATAAAACAAGGCCTTTCTCCTCACTGGTTTTAGAAGAGAACAAGAAATAGACTTTAGTTATCAGCTGGAGGTAAGTGTAATGTAGAAACATGTACTGTTGTGTTGTCGTTTTTTTAACTTACTTTAGAGCAGAGACTTATAGATGGGACTGTAAAGACGTTAGGTCAAAAGCTACCTTGATTTAGGAAGTAAATTAGTGTGGGAATCCTCATATAAAACATTTTAGCACTTTTAACTGGTCACTTAAATAAAATAAGAAGAATAGCTAAGGTCAAAATAGCCATCGAAATATTTTTAACTCTGAACCATTTTTTAAAAATCTCTCTTCCCCCGGCCCCCTCGCTTTCTCTCTCATAATTTACCAGTAAATGAAGCGGCAATGGACCAGTGAATATTCTTACTCTAAGATTTTTTTAGTTATTCCATTCATCATGTTACTAGTGAGTACAAAATAAACTTTTGACTAGAACTATTGTTTAAGGCAGTAATCCAAACTCTCAAACCAAATCCTAATGACATGGAGTCTGATCTCCCATCGGAATTCCTATTAGAAGACTAGAATTTGCCTTAAAAGATTTTTGAAGAATATTTTTTTGCTACAGTAACTTTTTTTATTTTTGCATGAACATATTTTATTTATTGTACAATGTATTTGCAGAGATACTGAAGTTTTTAATGTAATAATCCATTCTCCCACAACTTCCAAAAAGCAAACGGTTCCCAGTTTTCTATATTTCAATGATGTGATCAGAGTTTCAATTCTGTATTCTGCCTTCTCTTATCATTGTTTTATAACCATTTTTTGTGTTGCTTCTTGGAAATGCAATATTGCATCAGCTACACTTTTCCGTGCTGATAGCAGCAGTCCCCGTCTTCCAGGAAACTCCCTCTTCCCCTCCCCTCTCTAGGTTGTTCTGGTAGGGCAACCAATCACAGCAGCCTTTGTCTGGCCACCTGACCCAAGTTGAACCAATCACAGGGCCCCATTCCTCGGGCCACAGGCCCTGGCCCAGGAATGGGCCAGTCGCCCAAGCCAGGACGGCCTCCTTATCTGGGCCCCTGGGAAAGAGACGCTTTCTCTTTCCTCCAAGGTCACAAGGCAGAAACAATATAAGCCTGGAGCTGTCAGTGCCTTGGCCTGCCTTGGCCTCCCTTCATCCATGAATGGAGGAAACCCATCAATAGTGAGAGAAAATAAGCCTCATACCTGAGGGAAGCCAAGCCAAGGGATGGCGGGGGCGGTGCAGAAACATCATTTGAGCACCTTGGACTTCTGGCTACCTGAGCCACCACGTTCCCTTTGCTCCGTAATATTTTAATGTATCTTACAAGTATTTTTAAAAATGGGTTACATATAAAGAAAAGAAATAAGGCTGGCCTCAGACTTATCTGCAACACCAAACAGTAAAAGGCAAAGAAGCAATTTCCAGTAAGTTTTATGGAAAAAATTATGATTTCATATTGTTTAGCCTACTGAATGTTGACTTGTGGGTAAGGGCATCAGAAAGATGTTTACAGGTATTCAGTGGTAGACAGCATGTAGTCTTTACTTGCCATTTCTGTAAAAAACATTTTGACATTTCTCCTACCTATTGAAAAGCAAATAAAAAACGAAAGTTCAAGAATGAGGATAGCATGGAATAAAGTGTTTGGTGATAAGCACCAAAGCCAGTTGATATAGAAATGTATAAAGAATTCTTTACAACAGTTATAATTTGGAACCCAAAAGTAAAAAAATAATCCTGAAAAGAATATACTTGCACTGTGAAAAAGATATTATAATAACAATAATCTAACACTGAAATGCTTTTAAACAAAGACCAAGAAGTCAAGAGATAGATGATTTGGAAAAGTAAAATGTATTAAAAGGCTTGTCTCAAAGACAAAGGAGAGAAAAGAAAAGAATTCATTTCACCATGAGTGATAAACAGAAGGAAATAGGTTACAGAATGATTTTGAAATAATTAAAGACAACTACAAAAACAGAATTAAAAATAATTTGCAACTTTATTCCACCACAATAAAACACACTAAATAAGAAAAATAAATGTTCTGATTGTAAAGTAGACAAAGATGTCATGAACCTTTAGAAGAAATTCTGACTTGGAGCTCTGTGGGAGCCTGGATAGGGCATATCAACTGGCATATGAGTTGATAGGCACGAGGCAGAGAAGCCCATGTCACTCTTCGAACCTCCCTGTGCTAGGGGTGGGGAGGCCTTCGCTTGGGGTCAACAACGTGCATGCTGGAAGCCCTCGACCTTCTGGCCTACTTCATTAGAGACATGCCTTCCATCGTTTGAATCCTAATTCCCTTTTCCAGCAAACACCTTTCATGACATCAAATACAAGTCGTTATCCCAGTGAAGGTGTTCTACCCACTGTCCCCTTAATAAATCATATATGCTTTATTTATTTGTATTCACATATGGCGACTGTATGATCCTATATATTCATCTATTTATCATGTCTGAGATAACTTAAAGCGACTCCTTATTTCTCTACATTGTGTGTGTACTATGAGTGTGTGTGGGTTTTGGGGAAGGTGGGTGGGTAAAAATGCTCCAGTTCTTTAATTAACCCTCCAGTTTTTAGCCCCACTTTTCACTCCTGCCCTCCACTTTGTCTCCACTGGGCCTGCCTCCCGATCCTCTGAAGCCCCTTATAGAGTATCATTCTGTGTTTATTTCATTTTTTCCACCTACTCCCATCTGCTTGCTGAGTCCCAGATATTTGTTGAAATTTCTTATCCTATCCATTATTGTAACCCACCTCTCCTTACTATTGGATGCTTATAATTTCCATGGTGTTTTATTTTTATCTTAGTGCTATCTCAGGAGAAACAGGATGCAAGTGTATGTGCTTAGGCCACCATCTTGCATTCAAAGCTGTAATCTTTTTGTTGTTGTTGTTCAACTTAGAGTGATTCTAGAATATCTCATATCTTGTTATGTGGAAAGTGGCTTTTTAAATCTTAGGTTCCACTTTCCTTCAGATTAGCTTCAGTGTGTCTACCTTTTGTTATATTCAGGTAAATTTAACTAAATTACTTTTAATTTAAAACTATGCATTTGATTAATCAATCCCATTGTGATTAAGTCCATCCATCCGTCCATCCTTCCTCCCTCCCTCCCTCCCTCCCTGAGCCATTTCAATCTCTCGGTCCCTTTCCCTGAAATTGAGGCTGTTCCAGGGAAGATGGTGCCAGCAACATTTTAGTCTCCAAACTGCTAAGTAGCGACACCGTTGGGCAGTGGTGTGCAGGTAAATGTTTACCAATAGACACTACGTGGGGAAAAAAGTGCTGATTTGTACAGTTGGCCAAGTCTGTGGCCTGAATGGTCCTGCCATGGCAAATTTCAAGTTACCAGTCTAAGGTCCCTGAATGCGAAGTTGGGAAGAGCTGTGCAGTAGCACACCAGTATATGGTACTTCCATCATACCGACACAATAGACGTAAATAACTTCAAGAGCATAGACAGTAGTACAATAAGTGAACTAATTAGGAAGTGATGAATTTTGAGTATTCTCTTTTAAAAATATAATTGATGAGCTGTACTTTTATTTGATTTCATTCTTATTGACTGTGTTTGACAAAATTCCTGGAAATATAACATTGTCTTTGCAAACTGGTAAAAATGGACCCCAGTGTACCACTACCTTTGGAGGTAAAAATGAAACATCCTAGTAGAAGGAGATTGACACTTATACAATATAGGAGACGCCTTTAAGAATACAGAATGCATAAATGGATATAAAAATGAATATCTAGGGAGGAGGCTGTGGCTCAATCAGTAGGGCTCCCGTTTACCATATGGGAGGCCCCGGGTTCGGTTCCCGGGGCCTCCTGGTGAGGGCAGGCCCGCCCGCACGGCGTGGTTGGCTGGCCCAGAGAGCACAGGCAGCAGGGTGGGGATAAATGAATGAATAAATAAAATCTTTTTAAAAAAATGAATATCTATTTAGAAATGAATTCATTGAAAAGAGCATATTTCTTTAGAATTCCCACAGCCAGTTCAATGCCCCTGACACAAGGGTATGTGTAGGAAAGGAACTCAGAGTGGAAAGAGACAGCGGCATCAACCAATTGCAATATCTGATGTTTTCAAAGTTGGCAAAATGTTATGAGCAGGTGAACATGTTACTAGAGCTTCTCCCAGGACCCTGGAAGGGGCTCATGCCTGAGCTGAGCCCCAAAGCTTAAGCTTCATCAGTGCTCTAGTAAATCTCTGATTGTGAGTGATCCTGACTGATCTACTGCTGTCATTTAGCGATCAGTGAGGGTACCATATACCTCCATACATTATGAGCCTCTGGGGAACTGTGACAATCTTAGGAAAAGCAGGTTGCAAGCTAATGTACCTCCACGGACTGTAGGGATAGCGAAGAAGTGAATCAGGCCTTTTGGATTCTATGGCTAAGAGAGGGGCAACGGGACCTGTTCAAAGTGGGTGCCAGCTGCTCAACGCAGGGTTTTTTTGGTCATGGTATATGGTGGGCCCAGTATCACAAGATATTCTGATGTTTTAGAAGAAGCCAGAATTCTGGAAGTTTATGTGAAATCTCCTGATTTCTAAATGCTAGTAACTAATTCAATTAATAAAAAGCACACACAAACTGCAAGCCTAACAAAACTGGGACTGCCAGTGAGCACAAACTGCCTTAGATAATAAAGAGTACATTGCTTTGTTTAATATCTTTCACCCTGACTATCCGCCACCCCTGGGACCTGGGGCTTTGTAATAGCGATTATCAGGCAGTACCATAATTTCTTGTCAGTGAGTTTGTCTCTCAATTAGATCATGTGCTCTTGGGGATCACGGTTGATATATTTTCCTGGTGCCCAGAACACCTAGTAGATAGCATCTGGCACATTGAGCTGGACATGTCATCTCGTATCAAATATCGAGGCATATAGTATAAGGGTAGGCTTGGGAACCAAATTGACTGAGTTAGAATTCCAGCTACTGTATTTATTAGCTGAATGTCCTTGAACAAGTCATTTTACTTCTCTGTGGCTCAGTTTCCTCATCTGTAGAGTGGAAATTGTAATAGTACTTATCTACTGGGATTGATGTATGAATTAAATAAGCTAACGTAAATAAAGGGCTTAGCACAGAGCCTGGCAAATATGAAACATCCAGTAAATACTAGTAAATATTAGGCTGCTTATGTGTTTGTTTCTAAAATGCAATTATTACTATTAATGTCCTGAAAATCCAGCATGAAAAGGCTATTTAAGTGTTTGTTTCTAAAATGCAAATATTACTCTGTTATTATTACTAATAAGTTGTTTCTTAATAAATGTTTATTGATCCATGCTTTTTGATTTCTAGCTGGTATTAGTTATGTATGCTTATTTTCTTTTTTATACAGAGTTGCATACTGCCCCTAAACTGCCTTATGTAGAATTGGTAGCAGGCACCTTTGTTTGGATTGAACTGTGGCTTCCATGACCTTGACCTAAATAAAAGGCCCAGTGGATCTGTAAAAACATTCGGATGGGGCATGTCTGTAGGCACCTTTCAAATCTCTTACTTGTCCAACTAATCTAGGACACAATCAAAAGCTTCCTCCAAAAACTTTGAGCAAGAAATCGGGGCAATTTTTTGTCCTGTGAGGGAAGGTTTGGGGTTGGAGAAGGAAAAAAGGTTATCTCGTTTTTATAATGCATTCATGTATGGGTCTTTCTCTTCCACCAAGCTGAGTTTGATGGCAGGTGCTAATTCACATTTCCATCCTTAGGACCCAGATATGCCATGTGGCATATGGCAGTTCTTATTAAGTTTCGACATTAAATAAAGAGAAACCCCAAATTGTTTCCATAAGTGCCTTTTGGGAAAGAGAAAAGGGACTAATAGTTGGCAATCTCCTACTGTGGACCAGGCCATTTTCTAGATATGTAACAAAAGGTCGCTTTAGTCATTACACAAACCCTGATTTATTGCCCACATTTTGCAGAAGGGAAACTGAAGCTTAGAGAGGTCATATGACTTGCTCAAGCCTTCACTGTTAACAATTAAGGAGCTCTATGCTTAGAACTCCCAAGTCCAAGCTCTTTCCACTGTGAACTTGGTTGTGCCTTCACATTAACTCAGGACTGGACATTTTAACTGATCAGCAAAACTGTATTAAATGAAAATATATTATCTAGGATGACAGCAAGTTAATTTCAAAAATAATTAGTGGCTCTAATTTTTTTATCAATTTGCATTGGCCCTACTTGACACAGTTAGGGTTCATCTGTTGAAAAATATTGAGATGTGCCATAGAATCAGTTAGGAGCACGTCCTATCTAGAACAAAGAAAACGTCATCATTTATGTTTGAAGTCTGCTACAGATGATCTTAAAATATGTCAGATAGTGTGTGTTGGATTTCAATGACTGGAATATAAAACATGTAAAGGCTGTTGAAGTCATTTTTTTTCTTGAAATATAAATCTTGTCAGATAATATCTCCCCCTACCCCCAACACACATGCATGCTCACAGTGGCTTCCACATTCCTTAAGAGAAATTCTAAAGCTCTTCAAAGGCCTGACTTTTAGTACATCTCTGTAATCTCTTCTCTCACCTCATCTTTATTTCAAAATCTCACTCCAGGCCTAACTGAAATTCCTTTAATAAGTCATGCTTTACTGTACCTCAGGGCCTTTTCACATATTGTCTTCTGCTTCCCCACTTCATGCAAGTGGCCCAACCTCATCCTTTAAGTTATCTCAGACCAAATATCTCTTGCAGGTAAGAATTCCAGAAGCCCAAGAGACCGGGTTGGGTACTCACACATTTGCTTCTATAACTGATTACCCCCCCCCCCAGCATAGCCTTCTTCTCACTTTGTGGCTATTTTTATGAACTATCTGTAGTCTGTGTGAGGGCTAGAAATATGTTTAACATGCTCACCAATAACTTTTTAGCATCTATTAGATTTCCTGGCACAGTATGTACATATTACATATCTACTGAAATAATTTATTGGTTAGCTTTATGAAAGAAAGAATATGCTCTCTTCCCAATTAAGAAAAAATGAATTATGTAATAATGCATGATTAGGGATGTTTAAGATTCAGTTTATTCTATTATATGCGTAATCTAAAATCTTATTTATGGCTTCTCAAGGCCTTAGAAATCATCAAGTTTGACTTGGTTATTTTCCAGAAAAGGAAACCGGAGCCAAAGGAGTAAAATAACTGATTCCGATTATATCGTGACTGTGCTAGTTTGCCACAGCTTCTAGGATAAATACCACACAATAGGTTGGCTTAACAACAGGGATTTATTCTCTCATATTTTTAGGCTAGAAGTTCAAAAGCAAGATGTCAGGAAGCCATGCTTTCTCCCTGAGTTGGTAAGAGTTCTGTGATGGCAGTCCTCTGTCACATGGACATCTGTCTCTTCTCTGGCTTCTACATCTTTTGGCTTCCAGTGTTTTTTTGTTTGCTTGTTTGACTTTTTGTCAGGGAGTTTAATGTTTTCTCGTTTATTGTGTGGGTCTCCACCCACTGATATAACACACTATGACAAGATGAATACTTACATAGTCCATAGAAGCCTGCCCCAGGTGCACCCTGTCCTGTATGCCCCCCTCCACATCCAACACCCTACACCAGTAATCCTCCCCTGCCATATTTGCCAAAAGAACATTCCCGACATTGTAGTTTTCACCACAGACCTGCAAATCCCGAGTTCACCTGCTCCCTCCCCTAACCTTCCCCCCATTCCATGGATAGTCCAAACCGACCCCTCCCCACCCTGCTCCCCTCAGAGACCAGCACTGCCAAACCCAATAGCATCACAGCACCACTGTCATGACCAACCACTACACAACTACACCCTTCTACCTTATCATAGATTTTGCACATATGGGCATTGGTTTTTGGCTTCTCCTTTTCCTCCTCAGTCATTTGAATTTCCTCTCTTTATAAGGACCCCATTCAAAAACATTAAGGCCCACCCTGATTCAATTTGGCCAAACCTTAAATAATAATATCTTCCAAAGATTCTATTTACAAATGGGATCTTTTGTTGAGGTCAATCTCCCACAGTCACTTGTATTGTCTACATGTATATATTCACTGAACATCTATTAGATGCCTTCTTATCACTCAACTGGGCATTGGGAGATGAGGAGAGAGGAAGCAAGACAATAACAAAATCCCTGCCCTCAGAGAGAATATGTCTGGTTGGAGAAACAAGACTTTCATATATCAAATAATTAGAGGACAGTGAGAAACTATGTTATTAAGTGCTAAATTAGGCAGAACAGACGATAAATGCTATAGCCGTTCAATTTGAAGGGAAAGATGAATTACCAAATGAGCTCAGATTGATCACTTACTGCCTCGTGACTCCTCTTGAAATTCTTCCTTGTGTTTATGACTGATTGTCTCCCACGTCATGGCCAGCTCTTTCAGGAAAGGAACACTTTCGTTGCTTTCACATTTCCCTTGCCATGGATAATTAATTATCAGTTGGAGAAATATGACTTATGCTGCCACTTGGGTTTGCAAAAGAATCCCTTCAGAAATCACAATATTCTCTTCTATTCAATGATGTTAAGGGTCTATCAAAATAAATGGCTAAAATACATCATTAATATTGCATTCAAGTTTTCTTAATCTTCTTTCAAATCATCCGCAGAGATGATTTTTTTTATTTCCCCATGCAAAGACACTGACACACAAACACATACAGACGACATGTGCCCATGCACGCACCCACACACATGCACAAAACTTGCAGACTTATGCACCTTTAGAAAGAATACAGTGATAGCCTGCTTGTGTCTGCTTATCAGAGCTAATACATTGTTCTTTATAACTGTGACCTCAAGGTCTCCTGCAGATTTCTTCTACCTGATCCTTCAGTAGGAACATTTCACTCTACACTCCATAAGTCTTTGTATCCCTGATCATCTCTCTAATTGTCCAGGGGTCCCGTGGGCTTTCCTTTCCTTTCCAGAATCTGTGGCAGGTGAGGAAGGACCAAGGAAGAAACGGGTTATATTTTCCCTGTTCACACGTGATCCCTCCATACCCCACAATGTCTCAATGCCAAATGGAAAAAATTGCTCAAAACTCAGCAGTCTCTTAAACCCAGTTTCTTCTTGTTTTCAGCCTTCCCAGGTAAAATTAGTCATCCCCTCTGTACAACTATAGCCATCGATGGAAACATCTTCTAAAGATGTTTCTCATAGAGCTGAACTGTAATGATTTGTCACTGAATTTTTCCCTTCCTCATCTACAATTTCTTGAAAGTAGATCTCTGCAGTTCACTTGTTATTCCAGCTGCCTGACACATGGCATGCCCCCAAAATGTTTTGTATGAACAAAATTAGAGCTCGTTTAAATGTAATTTTCATTAAATGTTTTTATTTAATCTTTAAGCAACTTTCTTAACTGTGGTCTAAGTTAATTGACTTTCTGACATAGGCAGTCTACTTTCAAATGGATCACATTTCTTTTTAGCAAAGTATTTTAAAGGGGACTATAACATGGGTATTTAAACAAAGACAAAATGAGACTTATAAAATTATGAGCCCGAGGCCACTGTTGAATATGGCACAAGTTTATAGAGTGAACTAGGTTTTATGAAAGCTTTCCCTTAGAAAATATTGGCTTCCTTCCCTCCTGGAAGCTCTGCTCAGTGGCCTGGTATCTTGAACATTGACTTGACCTGTTTTGAGTGGTTAGTCTGACCCTGAAGTTTAACCAATAAAATATTCATAACCTCCTCTAAGGTCCATAGATTTTTATTAGTTTTATATGGTATGTATATAGAACATAGGGAAAATACGATGGTATGATTCAGATGGATTGATACCTCATGGTGACGGGGCCAATAAACTGAGAACACAGTTTAATGTAGACAAATGTAAAATAATAAGTCTAGAGACAATGAACCAAAACAAAGTCCATATTAGAAGTGGTAGCAATGCAATGCAATGATCAGGAAAATGATTTAGGAGTTTTTGAGTGATAATGCTAGAAGCTAGAAGCTGAGAAATGCTTGCTGGCTGAGCAAAAAGCTTACACGATGCACAGAATACAAATCAAATTATGTAGCAGCAATGCTTTGAAAACGACACAGGTATAACACACCTCAACCCCACATGTGGTTCTGTCACCATTTCACCAGAGAGAAATAAACGCAACCAATTTCCAGTTGCCGCAGATAAATAGATTTAGGTCAAATATTAAGAAGTGCTTCCTGCCCCTGTGGATTGTGAGACATTAAAATGCCTTGGAAAACCAAAATATTTTAGTTTTCTGTGGTATTTTCTCACTTATAATGTGTTCACACTAATGACCTCATTTGCTTCTCACCACATAGCTGTGGAATGCAAAGAAGAAATAGTACTTCTATTTTAAAGAGAATTAAACTGAAACTCAATAGCCAAAGATGGGGTAGAACCCAGAACTTATGAATATCATCATAGTGCTCTTAGTTTCCTGTAGCATCTCTTACCTAGGCATACCCAAGGGACAAACTAGACCCCAGTCTTCAGCAGATTTTCAAGGATTATATAGAAAGTTGTGTTTACTTTGTGAAAGCAGAAGAAAGACTAATTCCCTTTTTAAAGACAGCCTCTCACAAGAGTTTTAGAATTCAGTGTGTTGAGTTATATATACCCTTTGATCTTGAGGGTTTAAACTTCCTAACTGTGGAGAGAAAATGTAGCAGTCTGTATATGCCAAAGATGGCCACAACAATCTCTCCCATCCCACATGCTTCCCTTCAAAGTGATCTTGAAGCTATTCCCATTGAAAGATGGGCTATCTCTCTCATCCTCTTTAATTGGGATGGGTTTGTGACTTCCATGTAACAAATAGAATGAGATGGGAATGACACTGTGGGTAAGTCATGGAAGCCAATATACCTTTTGACTTGTCAACTGGAATATTCTCTCTTGAAGCTTTCAACCACCATGAGGCTGCCCTACTATAAGAAAGCCCATACTAGCCCATGAAGAGAGAACACAGAGAGAGACCTGAGACTACATGAAGACAGAGAGAGAGTCCTGGACAGCCCTGAGCTGCTCTAGCCTAGCAGGGTTCCAGTTTCAACATGTGAGAGACCTGGGGCCAGAACCAGCTAACAAGTCCTTCCTAAATTCCTCACCTGAGAGAGAAATAATACAATAATTTGTCATTGTGTTAAGCTACTAAGTTTAGGAGTAAACTGTTATGCCTCCCTAGTACCTAGAACAGAATGCAAACCTTAAGAGTAGTGGGCATTTGTTATTTTATGACCATCTAGCACCCTATCCCCTTCATAACAGTGCTTTAAATTCCTTAAAGTGTTAGTTATAGCCCTTCTGTCCCAGCCATGAGACACACTCCCTCCCTGAAATCTTGCTCTTGAACAGAATGATAATAGTGGAAGTCCATTATCCCACTACCGTAGCCTGAAAAGCATAGTCTATCCATCCCAGCACCAGAGGCACCCCCACCAGATGGTGCCAGTTATGAGAGGTTCCTCTCCTTTCTTGGCCTTTCACGTTATCTTTTGTCCTGCTTGATTTCGGATCTGGCATCTTAACAGTTATATAAGTTTTCTTTATCCTTTCAATGAATTCCCTTAAATCTATTTTAGACCAAGTCACCTGCTGTGATTTATAACCAATGAGCCCTTATTGATATATTCGGTGTCATCCAAGAAAGAATGTTTTTACAGTTTTTTATAGCTTTAGGGAGAGCTATCATTGACATACAGCAAATTACATATATTTAAAGTATACAATTTGACAAGATTTGACAGATGTATATACTCGTGAGACTATCGCTGCAAAGAGTTTCCTCGTGTCCCTTTGTAATCACTACCTTCTGCCTCTCTACGAACCCCGTCCCCCATCAACCACTGATCTGTGTTTTCTCACTCGAGATTAGTTTATAATTTTGTATAAATTAAATCATACATGATGTACTCTTTTATTTCCCCTGGCTTCTCTCACCTCAGCATAAGTATTATGAGATTCATCCAATCGCCGTACGTATTCCATTGCATGGATTACCACAGTTTGTAGATCCATTCACCTGTTAATATACATTTGGGTTGTTTCCAGTTTGGGGCTATTATGAATAATGCTGCCACGACAATCCATGTACACATCTTTTTGTGTTATATGCTTTTATTTCACTTATAACTACCTCGGAGTGAAATGTCTGGGTCCTATTGTAGGTATATGTTTAACTTTTTAAGATAACACCAAAGTGGTTGTATCATTCTACATTTCCACCCACAGGGTATGAGGGTTCCAGTTGTTCTACATCCTCCCCAACACTTAGTATTGTAGGCTTTTTAATTTTGGCCATTCTAATGGGCGTGTCATGGTATCTCATTATAAAGTTTAATTTGCCTTTCCCTAGTAATTAATGATTTCGAGAATTTTTTCATTTGCCTATTTGCCAGATTCTTTACGGTTTCTCCTAAAGGAGTTTCATCTGTCCATCATGTAAACAAATTTCTGGTAACCATTCACCAGCTCATCACACCTGCCTGACTCCAAGCAACGGAGGGGCTCACAAACTGCAACCTTTGTTACATATCTATATAAGGCAACACATAGAAAAAGACCCAAAGAAGATGTGTCAAAAGTGATCAATCTGTGTGTTAGGATTATAGGTGAACCTTATCTTCATGCTTCTTTAAACTTTTTTGCATTCTCTGAATATGTACAGCATGTATGTGTTAGTGTGCTCACCAGAGAAAATAAATGGGGTCAACAGTAGCCATACTCAGTGGATATGAAAATATCCCAATAGCAGATATGTTCTTGTTGCCCTTTCTTCTTCCATGAACAAACCCAGTAGAAAATGACCAGGTGGTAGCCAATGCTTAATCATTTTCATGGCCAATCACCACTGCTTATAGTGTAATGAGGGCAACATTGAGCAGAGTACGCCGTTTTCTTGGAGAATTGGGTCATGGGTATGGGGTTCCTAATGGTTTAAGAATTCAGCAAAGAGAATAGCTCATATTTGATGAGGTTTAGATGAGATGCAGTAATGCCAGCTCTTTCACGTGGAAGGGCTTTCTCAGTCTGAAGAAATTTTAAAAGTATGACAACACAAGGGACTCAATTGGAATCATGCTCAGAAGAGTGCATGCAGTATGGAGGAGGAATGTCTCAATAGAGAGGTGACATCCTCCTGTACTACAAATATTCAAAACGGTCTCCTGGGACCAGCTTTTGGAAGATGCTACCCTTGAAGATCATCCATACATTTAGCTAAATATTGAAATAACTCTCAGATGGAATCTCCAGAAAGTTAGACGTAAAGTTGCATATAGCTAGGCTGGCATTTGGCTCCCTTTGTTAGGCAAGCAGGACTTTCAATAAAAAGTACTCATTTCTACACCCCCAGAGAACTTATGCTTTGATTCTCATTCCCCAAAGGGGACATAGATTGCTGAAGTTCAGATTGTTATTAATGACACTAATATTTTTCAACATGAATATGAGATTTTCTAAGATAAAATTGTGAACTACTTTTCTGTTGGGTATCACTTGGATTTTGAGGAGAAATAATATTTCTCTGACCAAAATTTAAAACTACTTTCTTTTCTTTAAACCTTATTTCAGTGTGAATGTAAATAATTTATGAAACCATCTGGCAAATTTGAGCACTAAATGGATATTTGATGATATTAGCATTATTATTCATACATTTAGATGAGAAAATTGTACTGTAGTTATGTTTTTAAAAGTACTTATATTTAGATATACATAATGAAGTATTTACAACTACAAAAATGTGATGCAGGGATTTACCTTGAAATAATGAAGTGGGGTCGGGGAGTTAATTTGAGTGTTGGAGTGGACATAGATCAGTGGTTCTCAAAGTGTGGTCCCTGGGCCATCAGCATTACCTGGGAACTTGTTAGAGATGCAAATTCTCTGGGCCTCACTCTAGACCTACTGAATCAGAAATTATATAGGCAGGTTTAAACAAGGCCTCCAGATGATTCTAATCCATGATTATTTTTTAGTATACTCATATAGATAAAGCAAGAATGATCATGATTCTATAAAGTGTTGACTCCATGAAGTGCACATGGGAATCCATTATATTAGTCTGTATATTTTTATATGTTTGGAAATTTCCAAATAAAAAAGTAAAAGAAGAGGAGAAGAAAGAAAAAGAAATAAAAGCAAAGCAAAGGCAGAAATAAGCCTACAATGTATCATCAGTAATGTCATGTTGATAGTGTGTATTCTTGATGTGATGTGATGAGGAGAGCACTTTACCTCTGTGGTCTCCCTCCCCAAAACCCATAACCCCACTCCAACCAAGTGTTGGGGATTGAATTATGTCCCCCACAAAAGGCATGTTCAGGTCCCAAACCCTGGTCCTCTGGATGTAAACCCATTCATAAATAGGACCTTTTGTAGATTATTAGTTGTTAGTGAAGGTGTGCCCAAATTGAATGAGGGTGGGCCTTAATCCAATATGGCTGAAGTCCTTATAAGCAAAGGAATTTGGACACAGAGAGAGAAGCCATGGGGAGCAGCCAGAAGCTGGAAGTCAACAGAACCCAGAGGGAAAAGGAAAAGGCACCATCATGTGAACTGCCATGTGACAGGAAAGCCAAGTAACCCCTAAGACTGCCAGCCATCCATCCAGAAGATAACGAAACCAAGAGGAAAGAAGCCTTCTAGCCTCTGAAACCATGAGCCAATAAATCCCTGTTGTTTAGCTAACCATTTTATGCTATTTGTTTTAGCATCTGGGAAACTAAAACTTGAAGAGAAAAATATCAGACAAACCCCAACTGAGGGACATTCTACAAAATAGCTGACCTGCACTCCTCAAAACTGTCAAGGTCATCAAAACAAGGAAAGTCTGAAAAACTGTCACAGCCAAGAGGAACTTAAGGAGAAATGACTACTAAATGTAATGCAGTATCCCGGATATGATCCTGGAACAGAAAAAGGGCAGTAGGGGAAAACCGTGGGATATGGGAGTGGAGAACTTGGTTGCAGGAAAATGCCAGGGTCTAGGTAGACCTCTCAATGGACTGCAAAGAAGTGTGGAAAGATAAAATGTGGTGTTTCTTCTCACCCCCTTCTAGAAAGTCTCTTGGATTGGGGAAGAAGAAAACATCTTGTCGTTAGTTCGATGGCCATATGAATTTGTAGTCACAGACCAAGCTGCAAATTGGTTATTGATCATCTCATGGCTCATACCAAGGAGAGTTTCTTAAGGGCCTCTGAAAATATCTGGGATCTCCTGAAAAAGAATTATTGGTCCTAAGTTGTGAAAAGATAAAGTATAAAGTCAAAAGTTACATTTCATTAAATGTCTACAAAATATACTATGATGTCAAGTTTGTTAATTAACTTTGGTATTTGAAATTTCATTGCATTTGAAAACAATATGAGTTTGGATTTCCCTACTTTGCTAGCATTCTCGAGTGTACAACATGGTTGCTGAGATGCTGTGGCAGTTATAAATTTAATAAGTTATGGGAAGATAACTTCAAAACGAAAATTACAAAGAATCCTTTAAATATTATATAACAAAACATTTACATTGACTGGGGATATGAGTGCATTCTAATATGTTTGATATGATGTGGGATGGGATCTTTAAATTAAATGGCTTAGAGCCTACTTCGATTTTTAAAATACTCCATTAAAACCAACTTTGTATTTGATAGCTCTAAAAACTTAAAATGATTTACTGTTTCTTTGTTCAGAAAAACTTTACAAGTCAGAAGCCTGAAGTTCACTTGTTTCTGTGAGTTAGTACATTAAAGGAAACTTGAGTATATCCCCTAAGCTCTAAGTCCCATGTTTCAGCAACATTTAAGCATAAAAATAGCGGGTATTTCCTGAAATCTACACATCTACAAATAATTAAATCCCCGAAATGAAATAATCACGAGAGAGTCATCAGTTAACATGGCCACCAGAGTCTTTCATTATAGGAATAAGCCTTACTTTTGGCAGTGATTTAGGCTGTTAAGCTCAACATTTGCCTAATTTTTCATCTTGTTTGTGATCGCATTAATTTGATGGGGGACTGACATCTTGTCCAGATTTTTAGAATATTTATGATGATCCATTTTTTATAAGTTGAAGAGCTCCACTAATTATATTGCAGAATCTGTCTCTTCGTGGTCTATTTTGTCTTGGCAGCCAAGAAGATGTTCAGCAGAGTATGCTCAGCTGTTCCATTACTGAACATTCAGCCCTTGTTTCCGAATCTCAATATTTAATCCAATTGTCAAAAATACAGCTTCCACTGTAAATTACTGCTGTTGGGACTCCCTTTAAAAGTGTCTCATCAATTCCATTGTCCACCTTGACTTCTTGTCTCTGACTAAGCCTTGTTTAGGAAAACAGAAGCTAGGTATTTCCAGCAGGAAGAGGTTTAATATGGGGAATTAGAGGCTGACACAGACATTGAAGACTAGGGGAGGAAAGGTCAGGAGGGTGGATTTTGGGAAATCTACCATCTGCTGATGCCCATGCTCCTGGATATAGTTGCCAGAGAAAAATAATGTTCTCATCTTATGCCATCCAATTTTCTTGCAGGTGTCTCTTATTGGCAGAGTCTAGCTGGAACTCTGTTGACAATGCAAATTGGGAAATCTAGTTTCCAGACTTTATGCCCTTGTGGTATAGGGGAAAGATTAGAGGATTGGGGATGTTTCCTAGAATCAACAAACAATATCTGGCTTGCATGCACATAAGTAATGTTTTTGCTCAATCATTCATAATATATTGGGGGGTAACTAAATAAGCCAGTGTGTATCAAACTGGGTCAGCATCAGAAATTTGACCTGGAGGATAATACCTAGATATCACAACAAAGAGAGGGTACTATGGTAAAAACTAGTTTGAGAAATGCTGTATACTCTGTCTTCCTCTTGGTGATTTTCAATGAAGATTAGTTCATGAAACTCTTTAGTCCACATTAAGTAACATGTTTGATTACTTTAAACCCAGTGTTTCCCAAGGCATATTTCTTCCATAACCATTTCTATTGCAGCACACTTCTTTACATGCTACAGAATAATGTGGTCATGCTACATCATTCAACAAACTTGTACTAAGCACCTATTAGCAGACCACATTGGGTTGTTGCAAAACTTGGGAGGTCTTGAATGACAGATCTTTAATAGCTCCTAATAATGTAATTGGATTTTGCACAAGGGCAGAGGTTTTAGAGGGAGGGAGGTGATTAAATTTGGTATTACAGAGAAAGAAAGTGATGATAAATACAAGCATATTGATTCTCATAATTTGTCAACTTTTTGTTTTATAATCTTTACTGACTTATCTGTTTTAAAAAATTCATTTTCAGTCCCATGGGGGGTAAAATGCTACCACTCCTGTTTTGGATACTAAATTACATCAAAATTGGAGAGAAAAAAGTTTGCATTGATGTTATTCATGAAATAGCCTTATCTTAAAAATGAATTTAGGGTTTTAGCCATCCATTCTCTGAAACATTAACTGTTAAAAGAGTTGACTAAGTCATGATTGTATAATAGAAGAATCTCATATTTTGGAGGAATGATTGACTAAATGTCATCTTATATAAACTCAGAATGATTGCTCCTAAATATATCACTATATCCCACAAAATATATTTTTTTACCTGAGGTGATGTTGGCTAAGGAATCTCAGCCATGTAAATATTGAGCTGGATAATCTGGAGAGTGCTCTTTTTCAGAGAAAAATAGTACAGAATAAATTTTTTGGGGAAATTGCCTCAATGTTCTGTATTTTTATAGAAGTTATCAGAATTTGGTTCTTACATCATGATGCCATTCTAAAGAATGGGCTTCTAACTTGAATTTCTAGAATCACAGGATCTCAAGCTTGAAAGTGATCTTAGAAGTTTTCTGGTAGAACCAACCATCTGATGCTTGACTTCCTTCTACAACTGTCCTCTTGAGTAGCTCTGTGGGCCTAGTTTGAACCCCCTGCTATATTCCATTCTAACTTTGAATAATTCTAACTTAGAAATTTGCAAACTTACTTTAGAAACTGTAAAAGTTTATAAACATAAAACATCATTACAGAAACATCATTCAGAAAGTACAGACCTCCTATATATGCCCCTCCAGTTTTCCCTATTATTAGCATTTTGCATTCATGTTGTACCTTTGTTACAATTGATGAAACAATGTAATTATAATTATACTATTAACTGTATTCCATAGTTTACATTATGGTTCGCTCTTTGCATTGCACAGTTCTGTGGATTTTTTTTTTTTTAATATTTGTATCCTGGCAACATATATACAACCTAAAATTTCCCATTTTAGCCACTTTCAGATATACAATTCAGTGGTGTTAATTACATTAGCAATTTTGTGTCTCCTTTACCACCATCCATTCCTGAAACTTTCCCATCATCCCAGACAGGAACTCTGTACCAATTAAGCATTAACTCCCTACTCCCTTCCCCAACCCCAGTCCTTGGTATTCTAATTTCTGGACTCTGTGTATTTGCATATTCTAATTATTTCACAAAGTTGAAATCATACAATGTTTGTCCACATGTTAAGCTTTTTGTTTGTTGTTCTTTCCTTTCTTACACTTCAGGTCATCCTCTGGGACTGTTTTTCTTCTGCTTGAATTTTATTTTTTAGAAATACCCTTAGGAAGGGTCTGTAGGTAATAAACTCTGAGTTTTCATCTGAAAATCATGACACCTTTATTTCTACTCATTCAGAAAAAGGATTACACTGACTATAAAATCTGAGATTGACAATTATTTTCTTTCAGTTTTCTAAAAGTCTCATTACACCTTTTTCCAGTTAAATTGTTTTTCAGATATATCAGCTATCAATCTAATTTTATTTCTTTGTATATAATCTGCGTTTTATCTCTGGATGCTTTTAAGATCTTGCAATTGGTGTTTTTCAGTTTGATGAAAATAGTTTATTTTTAAAATCCTGCTTGGAATTTATTTGGTTTCCTGAATCTGAGGATTAGTGTCTTTTTTCAGTTATTGGAATATTCTTACCCATTATCTTTTCAAATATTGCCTCTCCACCATTTTAATTTCTAAAAGTTTTAACTGGTTCTTATGCAGTGCTGTCTGGTGATTTTTATAATTTCTTATTCTTTTGTTCCACTTTCAGTTTTATAAATATATTAAACACATTTGTTTTATATTCTATATCTGATAATACCAAAACCTCTGATCTTTGCAGGTCTGATTTTGTACTTTGTTGTTTCTTAGTTCTTCCTCATGGTGACTTGTGTGTGCTTAAATTTAGTGACTTATTTCCTATTGTGAGTTTTGGTGCCTATATTTAACTATATTTAAAGTGCGTTATCCCACTGTGAATTTGTATTTGCTTCTACCAGGAGCCCAGGAACACTACCACCCTGGAATAATATAATCTAATTTTTCATCTTGGGTTTTTTGGACCATAGACATAGTATGAATCTAGACCTCAAACCCACTTGAATGTAGACAAGAGGTTAGGCATTTTGGGGTTCCTCCATCCCTCCTGCCTCTTTCTATGCAAAGTCATGATCAAGAATAAGATAAATGTGCATCCTTACAATTTTTTGCTAGTTTACCCACTGAAGGTGTGCCTCCTTCAAGGATTATATCTGTATGTGGGATCTTTGATCTGAATCTCCATCCTTCTTGGATCCTAGTCTTTATCTCCTGTCCCCACATATGTGGCCATTGAAACTCAGGCTTTAAGTCACTATCTGAGAGACTTGCTATGTTGGACTTGATGCTGTATTCTGTTGCCTTTGTTCTTTTATGCTTTCAATATAAATTTTATTTTACTACTGGATTTTTACATTCTTCACAATATTTCCTTATGTTATCTAGCTCTGTTTAAATTTCATCAAGACTAAACCTACATATATTTGAACAAATGTCTCTTTGTCTAGAGTGGCCTTTCCTGACCCTTCCCTGGCTTTTAGTCTAAGTTCCACTTGGATTAAACTTTGACGTTTCCCTGATTATGCTTTGTTCTTTCTGTTCCATGACTTTATACATGGTGCTCCTACTGCCTGCAGAGGCATTCCCAGCTTTGTTACTTGGAATAATCCTCATCATTGTCCAAGTTTCAGTTCATATACCTCCTCTATAACAGTTTGCCCAAGCTGTACCTTCTAGTCACATGGTATGGAGTTAATTTACTCCCTTCAACAAACCCCATAGCACTCTCTGTCCATACCAATTGTTGTTGATGCTGTGTTTATTGCTTGGATTCTCCTTTAGCACTGAAGGACTTAACTCCCACAGCTGCTGGGAGTTTCTTTGGAACTTTCCCTTGGCGGCAAAGAGCTGCCTTGCCTAAACTTATGTCCCATTCCCAGAGGCAGTCTGTAGCCAGTGATGCATTCATGGGGGTTATAGAGGCTTGACCTCTTGCCCTAATAGGATAACTCTGAAGGGCCACCTCAGCCCATGAGGTCAACTGAAGTCATTTTTACTATTATATGGTAGACCAAATGCCACTTTCTTCTCTTTCACCATGAGTTTTGATGCATACAGCACTCCTTAATAAACTTCTTGCATTCCATGGAAATCATCCTGCAACACCACAGTTATGGTTTATCAAACTGAATTTTTATTATCCCCATTGCTTTCCTGCACTTAATTGGGAACTTCTTTAAATGGTACCAAGATGTGCACTTTTCTTTCCTAAACATTTAGCATAGGTCCTGACTGATAAATGTTTCTCAAATAAATAGGTGAATGAATACTATTTTTTTGGGTGGGAGAATTTTGTTGGGGCTCTGGTAGTGTAAGAAAATACATTTTGTCTACTTTTCTCCTTATCGTTTCTATGGGTTTATATGCCACCATTAAATTGCAAACTTTTCTTATACCCAATATTTGTTTTATAGCAGCGTCTATAATATATCACACTGATTCTGCTTTCCCATTAAATATAATTAACTGGATAACATTGAATTTATTCACCCAAGATTAAAAGAAATGGTCTGTATAAGACTGAAATTTCAAAATCCATATGAACAACGAAGTCAATTTTTTTCTCCAGAATAAAATATGCATATGATTAAGTTATTTCATTCTGAAGTTAGACTTATTATTTTTTTAAAGAAGAAAAATTGTTTGTGTAAACTAATGATACAGATGACTTGAGTTAATTAGAAAGGATTATTCTTTCTATAAGCCACAAATTTCCATTAGCACTTTCTGAAGGGTTATAGTAAGGTTTATTCTATACTTGAAAGGGTCTCTATATTTATATACAGTGGATATATATGAGAGTATAGGCATTTATCTCTATTACTAGGTATATATTTTGGAAAGGGAATATAATATAAAAGGTACAGAATTAGGACTCAGATGGCATTGAGTTGATAATTTCTTTTCTTTTACCTCCAGTTTCCTTTTCTGAAAAACGAGCATGGTCTGTGTTAGGCTTACTCACTTACTCTATGACAGGGTTTATCAACTTCAGCATTATTGACATTTTAGGCTGGATAATTCTTTGTTGTAGGGAGCTTTCCTGTGCATTATAAGATGTTTAACAGCATCCTTGGCCTACAGTCACTAGATGCCAATAGCACTCTTCCCTCCTCCTCCAGTTGTGACAACCAAAAATGTCTCACCCCAGACTGAGAACCAGTGCTCCTTGATCTAAGTGATCTATTTTTTAAGTACCAAGTCAACTGGAGCTATTCTTTCTAAATGTTAATCAGTAAAATTTGATTTGCCACATTGACGGCTCTTTTTCAGACCTTTTTTTTTTTTTTTACCTTAATCCCTGTGAGTTATCCTACAGAATAGGTATAAAAGTTTCTATTTTGTGTAATCACCTAGGGGATTGTGATTTTAATGCTAAGATTGGGTTAGCCTGTGAATTAGGAATTTTCTTATAGAATAATGCTGTTTTTGTCCCTTGGTGGTAAGTAGCAAGGGTCATTTATATTCAGGGTTTAAAACTTGAGTATTTGCAGTTTAAAATGTACTATAGAACAGAGATAACATCATACAGATCAGCACAGTTTGACTATAAAAATGTTTTATCTATCTCTTTGTGAGTAAGTCAAATACTGTCTTTCTAAGCAACATGACATAGGTGATCAAAAAATGATTAGATGCTGGTATTATTCTCCTTTACTGCTATAACAAACCATCACAAACACAAAGTTATTATCTTAAAGTTCTGGAGGTCAAAAGTCAAAAATAAGTCTCACTGAGCTAAAGTCAAGGTGTCTCCAAGGTGTCTAGAACTCTAGGGTAGAATCTATTTCCTTGTCTTTTCCAGTTTCTTATGGCTGCCTAAATTCCTTGGCTTATGGCCTCTTCCTCTCAGTGTCATCAGCATCCTTGCTTCCATCACCACATCTTATTTCTCACTCTACCTCTGTTAGCTCCTTCTTAGAAAACCCTTGTGATTACATTGGGCTCATCCAGATAATCCAGGATAATCTCCCCATCTCAAGATCTTAGTCACATCTGCAAAGTCCCTTGCCATGTAAGGTAACATATTCACCAGTTTGGGGGGTTAGGATGTGGACATCTCTGGGCAGCCATTATCAAACCTAACACAATGCCTCGCTCCTCTAACAAGTCCTCGTAAGCCAAGGTGAGAGTAGACCCACTGTCTTGGTTTGCCAAAGGCTGCCAATGCAAAGTACCAGAAATGGGTTGGCATTTATAATGGGAATTTTATCTGGGGTAAAAGCTGACAGTTCTGAGGCCATGAAATGTCCAAACCAAGGCACCATCAGAGATGCTTTCTCACCACAGTCAGCTATTGGTAATCCTGGTTTCTGGACACATGGTGGAGATGGCCACCAGTCTCTGCTGAGGTTTCTGCCTTCCCTTCCAGAATCTATTATCTCCTGGAGCTCAGGTGTGGGCAACCAGGCATAGGGCTTATCTCTTTCTGGGCCTCCTCTCTTAGTTTCTTGGGGCTTCTCTGCCTTTCAGCAACTATGGGAGAACCTGGAGTCCTTTCTCTCACATGGCCAGATCAAATATGGCAGAGCTCCCTTTTCCTGTGTCTCTATCTCTGTGTCTCCATTTATATCAGGCCTAGCAAGAGGGCGGAGACTCAACCTGAGTCACACCTCACTCCTGACATAGCCCAATCAAAAGGGTCCCACACCTACAGGAATGGATTAGTTCAAAAACATACTCTTTTTGGGATTCATAAAAGAATTTCAAACTGTCACATCTACTGTTGATGCATCAGCTTTGGGAAGTGTGAACTATTTATAAACAAGCCTGCTTTTGACGGGCAAAAAGTGTGGCGTGAAGACAAAGGTGTCCCAAAGTGTGGAGCTAATGCAGTATACAGCTTTCTTCAACTCATACTTCAATTCTTAACATGATACCAGCAATTTCTCCCTTAAAACAACCAAGGGATCAACACTGGGGTCCAAGTACAGAAAATCTGTGATTCAAAAAGGGTGAATAATGTAAAATCTGTCACAATACACTTTGTGACCAGAGGCATGGGAACAGAAGGAGAGGGAACATTGGGACCACTTCTGTGATTTCTTTGGTCATCCTTCTAATCATGTTTGGCTTCTCACCATATCATATTCACTTTCAGAGTACGATTTACTTTTCATGTATAACCTCTCAAGCATCTGACCGTCCTTTCCAGTCTCCTCAGCAGTTCTGCCTGAATCATAACAGTCATCTACAAAATATTTCACCCTAACCCTCATCTTTTTCCTTTCCTATTCTCCTTCATATTGTTTTACTGTATTAACACACTTAGATAGCATCCTATTTCATCTACCTCTATCATTCCTTAATTATGGAATTAAATCCAAATTTATAACCTCAAACTTAAGACTCTCCAGAATTGAATTCCATTTCCCTTTTCCACCATCTCCCTTTCATTATATCAGATGTAAGTGAATCATTGAATGTGTTCTACACACTATCTCCTATGTGAGTCATATATGTTACAGAGGAATCTTAAGGGTCAGATTGTCAATTCAGACTCATTAAAACTATAGATTTTACTTAATATCAAACCTTACTAATTAATAAAAGTATACAGGCAAGTGCTTGATTAGGGTGCAACATGGAGATGCAATCCCCAAGACCTTCCTTTCTATATTAGTATGCACCCTGATCCAAATTTAGCATATAAGATTACTAAATGATGCATGCTGGGAATCAGTTGTGTACATAAATGGAGTTCTTTCAGTCATAAAACATCTCCATTATGCACCCTAATAATTATATAGTTAACACTGACATTTTTCAGTGTGTCATACCTCACAGATCAAAAGCTCCCAGGTTTTGTTTTGTTTTTTAAGGATAAACAACCTAGAGAGACCAGGTATATCCTGATAAAAGCATTGTATAGATAAGAGCTATAATTTCTCCCCTAGTGAAAAACCATCATTTCTCCAGTAGTAAATACCATCATGAGGTCTGACTAGATTAATATGCTACAAGGAGATCTGACATGGTCTTTTCTTTCTTTTTCCTTTTTCTGTCCAGGGTATTCCTAGACCAGCTCCTTACCAGTTCCTTCTCATCTGCCCTCTCTAAACCTTACTCCCTTTGTCTACAAAGTCCCTCTGCTAATTCTACTACCTTTAAAAGCACAGCTCTAGACCCATTTGCTCTATCATGGGCCCAGTTTTTTCTAGCTCCTGGTAATTACTTGGAGCTTTGAATTGGTATTGTGTTTGTTATTTTCACCCCATCAATTAGCATTCATACTGGAAACATTACTCAAAATTAGTTAATCATTAGAAAATCCTGTAAGTGCAGTGTTATCACCCTTATCTAAAATCGTTGAGGTGCTTGAAATCCAACTACCCTGCTTAAGATCACAAAAGTAGAAGGGCTGGCATTCAAACCTGGGTCTGAGCTACACTGGCAAGAATATAAAATGAGTGAAATTTGTCTCTGGAGCCTACTCCTCTTCCCTGCCACCAATCCCTCTAATAACTTTAGAGGTATTACCTGATGAGTGCTTAAAACATGGCCCCAGGCAGGGATATTTGCATATCAAAACTGACCAATAAGAAAGACCACATTTTAGCTTTTGGTTCTTCTCCTCCTTACCTTATGTGCTACATATCTGATCTACAGAGAATGAAATTCCCAGGAGACAATTCAGTCTTTGTCTTCATTCTTCACTCCTCCTCTATCTCCTCTCCTTTATCCCTACAATGCCAACCAAGAAATGGTGAACAAAAGAAATCTGACTGTAACGTTTTGGTTTTTCAGAACCTTGTCTAGGAAGGTGTGTTTTCCCTACAATTAAATTATAAAACAAGAATACCATGCTGGATTGGAAGATTGGCATTCCGCATTCATTCCTCCCTTTTTCTGTACCATCTTCTTCTGAAAAGGCGTGAATCTAAAAACTACATTTCCCAGACTCTCTTGCAGCTAGAATTCTAAATATGAATTTGTTCCCTTCAACTGGATTCCCTCATAAGAGATTCAGAAGGCAAAATTCGGGTAGAAGACAAATTCCAGATGCTGTTTCTGCTGGCCTGCATAAGTTGTGAAGCCAAGAAAGGGTCTTGAAGAAGCTGTGGCAATCAGAATCAGGGTTTCTGAATGAGGTCATTTACATTGTGGGTGTCCAGAGGCAGTTGTCCAGAAGTACCTTCCTGATCCTTCTGGCAGACTGTTCTTAAACCCAAGTTTCAGTGATGGCCCCTGATTCCTGCTCCTCCAGGGCTTCCAAGGATTTTAAAACACTAAGTCCCTGAGTTAAATCTCTCTCTCTCTCTCTCTCTCTTTTTTTTTTTTTTTTTGGTTGTTGTCGCTTAAAATACCTAGAATGATTTATGCTTCCTGAATGGAATCCTGACTTATACAAACACAAATTATAAATACTTCATGGCAGCTGGGTTTGTTTTGTCTTGCTGTCCCTGAAGTTTAGAGGGTAAATCTTACATCAGTGAGTTATTTACACTGAATAACTGCAACTACCTAGTTATAAATTGTCAATATTGCCAAAGGTGGTATTAAATAGAGCCTTTCTCTAAATCATGAGCTAAAAAAGTGCTTTTGCCATCTAGCTTTCAGTGCTAAGACCTGCTCTAAGAAGAATTTCCTCTGATTTTGTATCTTTATTTCCTCTTTTGACATCATTATTTTGCCAAGATTAAACTGACAAATGGGGAAGAAGGTTTAAGGGGCAAAGACTAGAGGTCAGGAGACTGGCTTGAGGTCCACAGCTCAGCTCCTAACACTTGTGTGACCCCAGGCCAGTCAGTTCCTCATTCTGAGGCTGTTTGTATATCTGAAAAACAAGCACACTGGTCATCTCTGAATATGAAGCACAGAATCCCACTTAAGACTGTGTTGTCACTGGTTGTCCTGGCCCGTGAATTCTGACCACCTAGAGTCCTCAAAGCCTTGTGATGACTGATTTTCAGTCAGTTTCATGTGGCCACAGATACTTGGGGAAACCATTGTTTCCATCTGACCTTCTAATATACTGGGTTAGAATCCTGCTCCTCCATGATTTAGATATAAGATAGCTCAAAGTGTGCTTTGCAATCTCTACTGATGAAACCCACAAAAGCCACATTTGAACAGGGTTTGCCTCTGATTTAAATGTCAGTTGTGCTTTCACCTATCAGTACTATTCAGAAGTGCCACTCTGTAACAAAGAGGAAATGTCAGGTAATTAAACTTAATTACTGACAAAAACATGGCTTTTGCCAAGATTGCCTGAAAAGATATGTATTAACTTGCCCTAGAACTAGAATCATGGATTATGGAGTCAAGTAATAGAGAAACTTACCTCAGAACCAGAATCATCAGTCTGAAGTCAGCTCTTAAAGAAGCTGAATAAAGAGGCTGGTTAATAACAGACTCTGGACTCTGGCTGCCTGGGTTTCAGCTACAGTAGCAGAACTTATTAACAGTGTGATCTTGGCCAGTTCCTAAACTCTCTGTTATTCAGTTTCCTCGTCTGTAAAGTGGGGATAAAAATGGTACTCATCTCATAGGGTTGTTTTAAGGATTTAATGAGTGAATATTTATAAAGGATTTAGAAAGCACTTGGCACATAGTAAATGTGAAGAAGTGTTAAATTAAAACACTTTTTTTGTTGTTAAGAGACACTGGCCTTATATGTTTCTGCATCCTGGCCTCTCCCATGGTTAAGAATGAATACTCTATAGTACATGTTCATTTAAATTTTTCTTGAACTTGCTAAAATGTTTCCAGCTAGCTGTCCTTCTCTAGTTAATAATTTTATGCATTTGTTATCCACTTGTACTTCCCACCCCCCCTTCTTTTCTCCAATTGCTAGGGCAATTGTATAAATTCTTTATAAACTATCTGTCAAATTTAAGGTAATACTTATTTCTAGTATTTTTAAATTCGATGCACAATGGAACATTTTAATACATTATAAATGTATACTTTACTAATAAAAGAATCATGCTTGTCAATCTCCTTCCCTGAAGATTACTGCCCAGTTGACAAGATAATCTTCCAGTAATCTGCAGGTTTCCTCTCCTTTACCTTGGAATAAGTGCAGTCCAGACTGACAGAACATTAGACAAGTCTCCCTAATACCTGGTGGGAGGGCAATAGAGAAGGCTCAGAAAGGTCCTCAGCTCTTGGCAGTTGAAGTGACTAGAAAGCAACTGGCTCTAGGCATTCTTAACACTTTGGGATGCTTTTTAAAAATCTAATCCCTTGGATCTCCCACTGAGAGGCCTGGGGCTTTGATGTTTCTAGGACCTCAGAAGGGCCTCTAACTTGGCTTATTGATCAGGGCCTGATTTTCTGCCTTTATAAAACTAGCTTAATTTCCTGTAACTGGATCCTTGGCTCCACATCTCGCCACCTGATTTCAGTTAAATTACCCTAGGTGCAACCCTAATTTTCAAGTACACTGCTATCTTTCTAAGTCCATGCCATTAGCCATTATCCCATATTTTACTGCATGTGTCCTAAATTAAATTAGATTCTGATTCCAATGAATAGTATTGAAAATTGACTCTTACGTTTTGTTTTAGGGTGGCATTTTGGTTAGGACTTGGTCTATATATCTATCTTTATGGGCTACATTTTTTGTCAAGGACCACCCTGCTTGCCAACTAACTTACTCCCTCCAGTTCAGTACTTCATCCTTTCTAGCATCTTATATTCCTGGTGAAGTATTTTAGAGCAGTCCTCTGAAAATTCACAGGCAGTAAATTCTTAGTATCTCCATATAGCTCTTGGCTTTTTTTCAGTAATGTGGTTGTGTCGGACAAACCTTAACATTCAAGGTATCTGGTTCACCAAGGTTTGTCTCACTGGCCTCTGGAAAACTGATCAACTTAATGTTCATACAATTCCTGTTTGTTCACACCTATATAAACCAGACTTTTCTGTTGCTATGACTGGCATGAAGACAGAAATATATTTTTCACATAATTTTAGATATATTATCTTGTTCTGTTTTTAAAGCATCACTGTAAAATTTAGTCATTATAGTAACCTGTAAAGTGGAATCGTTTTTGTCTATTAAACTGTTTTATGAGGTAGTAGTTGATATTTCCAAAGTACTTTATAATAATATCTTTGAATAGTTATTCCTCACAATGGTCCTATGAGATAGGGCATTACTATCATATCATCCCTGTTTTTCTGTTGGGAGAAGTAAAAAAAAAAAAATAAGCAGTTTATAACTTGTCAAATGTTACCAAATGAGTCAGTGGCAAAATGGGATTTGAAATCCCAGTGTCTATGTCCCTGGCCAGCTATTATTTCTATTCTACCCAGAAAACGGTATACCATTTCACTATTTATTGTTTAGTCTATCATTTCTTACTTCAGCAAAATCAAATTAAATTATTCAGTGTTATAATTCCCTTCTCCCATACCAATTATTTCTTTTCAGTTTACATAATTTTATCATGAGTATTAGAAAAGACTTGTCTAATAGCAGGCCAGTGGATTAAATTATTTCTTTATATTTTTATAACAATTCCACTTTTTCATTTTAGCTAATAAAAATATATTTGAGAATATATAAATTTTTATGGTCACAAGTGAGATTGTCAAGTCTTTACTATCTTAAATTATACTTAATCTTGTAAATATTAAGTAATATTTATGATGGTGTGATTTGTTTGTAGTTTTATTGACATTCGAGGTCATGGCTTCTAATCAGGAAGGACATATGGTACATGTGATAAAAGAACATTGGGGTAAATTTGCTCTACTCTTCCACACCAGCTGTGTGACTGTGGACAGCAATCTATCCTCTTCATCTTGATCTTCTTCCTCTATAAAATGGAGACACTGTTTACCTGATAGACTGCTGTGAAGATAAACTAAGTAAATATATGTTGAAAGCACTCAACGGTCATAGCTAGTTAATAAACATCAGTTCCCTTTGTCTTAGACCCAGACTGTCAATGTGGGGCCCGTTACAAATATTGTTTGTTGGCAAAATATTTGTATAATCAGCAAGAATCAACTTCATTACAGAAACCTCTATAACAAAATTCATAATTCATTTTTCTGCAGCAAATATTTATAATTATTGAGAAAATATGTCTTTTAAATTTAGGGCCCAAAGAATCATTTTTATAACTTGTAGATGTTGAATGGCCCTTCCTTTTCAAGATGTGAATGTGCACAAAATCTACTTGACTTTATTTATTTAATGTTTTCAAAAGAGGTATTTCAAAAAATGTTTTAGCAGTCATTCTGAAAAATAAAGAAATTATTTTGTAATTATAGGTTAGGATCCAATTAGTTAAACAGAAATCACACCAAGTATTCAACAGGAGGAATTTAATATAAGGAATTAGATAACATAGGTGTTGGCGGACTCAAAGAACAGAAAGAAAACACCAAGTAACCCAATGATAATTACTGCAGGAAGCATTTACCACCTCTAGGTCTGAGAATATTAAAGTAAAGGGGTTGGGATAACCAGAACATAGGCTTGGAGGAGATTGGCTAAACTGGTACTCAACTTAGGTCACCACCCAGCTTCTTCTGGTATCCTGGGATCTCATAGAAGGAACCCTACAGAACTGGAGGTCAGACCTCTAAGGAGGTAGAAATACCTGGTTACTTCTGGTTCTTTTGAACAGACACAATGTGGTTTGTTTTGAGAATGATAAAAGAAGGTGTACACTGAAAGGAACTGCTGATCCTGAGGCAATGGTTACACAAACAGCATAAAACAAAAACACAGCCCTCTCTACTTTCCCCTGCTTTTCAATCTCTCTCCAGTGCCTCCTGTTGTTTGAAGCTAACAGGAAGTTGAAACTGGCAAAGGAGTCTGGAAAATATAGTTTTCAGAGTCTCAACCCTAGCATCATAAAATACAGAATGGTGGATTTCAAGCTGAGAGACAAAACAGATAAATAACTGGCACACATAAGTATAACTGAAAAATGACAGTAACCACAAAATTCCTCTGGGTTCTTTCAGGTAACATTTCTGAAGTCCATCCAAATCCATCAGTATATTGTGGTTAAATTACATTCCTTATATGAATTGTGGCTTTTAACAGTGGCAGGAATTGGATTGTTATATAATCCTTTCACTGATTCCCATAAAACCACATCCATTCCCAGTGGCCACTCCCCCTTCCCCTTCCTGCAGTATGCTCCAGTATTACTGTGCACCAGAATGAGCAGATTGGTGTTTCTTTGTGAGGCATGTGTTTCATAAAGCAAAGTAAAAAGTAGAACAGCTGCAGATGGGTGTCTTGAAACTCCCAAAGAGATTGTTGAACAAGCAAGCCTCCATGTGAGCAGAAAAGTTCTCAGATTGCTAGGATTCTCCTTTATTTACTGAATAGAATGATGTCAAGGTATTTAAATACTTCCTTGGAGAAGGATCTTATGCTGTTTACCTGATGTCTACTCCACGGATTAATACCTAGTGTTTTCCTAGGCGGCTAGACTGGATGAAGTGTAAAATTATTTCCAATATGTAAACTATTCTAGTCGTACTTTCATACTTTCAATAATTTGCTAATTCGAGCAAATGTGTATTTGGATTGCAATAAAAATTAAACCTGAAAGAGTTTATTAACCTCAAAAGAATTTTCTGTTTTTCTAAGTTAGCAAAACAAAGGTTGAAAGTAAATGAGAGAATTTTAGGGAAAGAAACCTAACTTGAGGTATCTCTAAAGAGCTTGGCCAGTATCCGTGAGTTGATATGTTAGCAACCAAACATATATTTGGGGACATTCATGGAGAGCTGACCTTCCTGTTATTTATGTAGGGGGAAGGCAGGATTCTTTTTGTCATGTTGTCTTGATGAACAAGAGGTTAATACAAAAGCTAGATAATTGACACTTTAAGTAGGTTTACAGGTGTTGAAATGGCTCTATCCCAAGTGCATTGAATAATGTACCATGTCAATATTGGTGGGGTGGGAGCAGATGTAGATGTTCCACAGTATTCTGACTTTCTTTTCTAGCCTGTGAAGTACACAAGTACTCAGGAGAAGGTATAAAAGATATGATTATCAATGTTCAGATATTAAAAACCTAGGCTGAATAGCTGGCATTGTTGTCAAGTCAGTGTTTAAAACAATATTGACAGTTTGAGATAAAAAGATCTAATCAAAATGAATGTTAGGTGTGATAAATATGAGGGGAAAATATGAGATTTGGGAGAGAGGATTTAGCAATGGGACCATTGCAAAAGAACTGATCACAAGAATGAAGCGATCCCATGGTGAGATCAATATGAAGTCAGTTCCACTTGGGCTGCATTGTGCTGGGGTCCAAATTAAGGGAGAGCCCCACAGCTCTTCCCGGGTGCAATAGCAGCTGAGAGGTAGCCTCTCTTTCTAGCAATCAGCCACACTCCAATCAATGGGTTTACAACCAATTTCTGCTGAACCTTCTACAGGTACTATTCTGAAGTGTCTTGGCAGCCATAGTTAATTATCTAACTGTTGGTCAGTGAGTTTTCCTTACTCCCCAAACCTCCAAGAGAGGAAAGTACTTAAATGGTAGTAGAATAAGTCTTATGAGAAGGATGCATATTTTTTATGATACTCAATATTACAAGGTAGACTAAGAGGACCAGTAACAAAGGAACACATTTGTCAGTTTCATTTTACTTTCCCTCCATCAGACTTCTGGTTCAGGGAAGACTACAGAGTGGGGAGGAAGGCTGCCAGACAATGAGTGCCACCCCCTATCGTGATAGCCCTTAAAAGACCATTGCCTTGTATTTATGAGAATGCACACAGTGGAGTCACATCTGGATTTCCTTCCCTCTATCAGCAACAACAACGACATCAACAGGTATTATTTTCAGAGTTGTAACTAACTGCCCGATATTATATAGCTATGTACATTACCTGCTTTATCTCCTTCAGTTATCACAACCACTCATTATGAAGGTGAGTAAACTGAGGCTTAGAGACATGAATAATTTGCCTAAGCTCACCTAGCTAGTATGTGGTAGAGCTTGAACTCAGACCATCTCACACCACAGACACAGCTCTACCTGTATTTTGGAAAGATGGATTTGGGAGAACATGGGTTCTAGGACGAGGTCTGCCAAACCTAACATTTTGAGGAAACACTTCACTCCTCTGGGCCTCCACCTTCTCATCTGTAAATTGGATTGACTGGATGGAATGATCAATAATGTCTCTTATTAAGATTTGGAAACATGCAATTAGTTGAGAAGTTTATCTTGGTGGAAGTGAAGAATTGACTAGATCATGTCACTTTAGAAAATAACTATTTCTAGAGGAAAATTTCAATGCTAGTTTCCCCAGTTTTCTAGGTAATAAGAACAGATGGGATCAAATCTCTGATAGGACTTTGAGGAAAGATATCAAATAAGAAATGTAGAAATTAGAAGTATTTCTTCTTTGGTTGGATCTCAAATTATTCTAAGTAGTTTAGTCTTTTACTACTGTAGATATTTAGAAGATGTTGAATGGAACTGCTCTTGGTTTCCTCAGAATTCTGGCTAAAGCTGAAATCTTAAGAAAAAAATAGGTGATAAGTACCCAGACATTGTATAGAAAGCTGCTAGCTAACAATATGTCAGAAAACTAATCTATGGTATGGAATGTCAGTGGTTGGAAGTGGGAATGAGGGAAACTTCTGTGAGGCTTCTAGTGTTTTGGTTGCCGGATAGGTGAGTGTGTTAACTGTGAAAATTCAATGAGCTGTACATTGGTGAGCTGAGCACTTTTCTGCATTTATGTTATGTCAATAACATTTTTACTAAAAAATATATCAGAAAGGTCCAGCTACTAACAAGTCCAGTTAATCACCTCCAAGATATATAAGAAAAGATTAAATATTTGCAGGTGTTATTGAATAAAATCATTAAGGTAGAGAGTTGCCAATCTGACAGGAAATGCTAAGGCATTCCTCCCCTCCTTCCGGTCTGGTGCTTCCTCTTCCCTCAGCTGATTGGGAAATAGCCTGGAGAGAACAATTTATAGAGATTGGAGGTGTCGGCTAGTAGGAGTGATAGGCCCCTCATTCTCTCACTGAATGCATGATGAACATCAGGAGAGGGCTCTTAGGAGAACTTGACTTGTGTCTGCAGGAGTTTAGGGACATACGTGTACATGGAATTGGTTTTCTACTTCTTATTTGGAGATTTGTGAAGATGAAAGCTTGCCTAGGGTAGAAGAAAACCAGAGTACCAGGAGACCCGGACTCCCATGCTTTGCCCTGGAAAAAACATGTGAGTTTACTTTTGGTCTGCTATATGAGAGGACACCAGCATTAGAATTCTATAGGATGTATGGCCCGGGGTGGAGCTGAAGGTGCCCTCAACAGGTGAGGCAGAGAGTGCATTGCATGTTACAGTGAACTGTGTGGTCAGGAGATGGCTGAAGACTGTAAGTGGGTCTTTGAAGAACCTATAAATGTACATCATGAGCTATTAACAGCTTGTGAGCTCCCTGACATATGGAGCACACCAATGGCCAGCTTTTCTAGCATTTAATATAAGACTTTTTGTCCTTTTTATCGAGTTATTTTCCACCCCCGTCCTTCCAATGGAAGGAACAGCAGTAGATGAAGGTAGGGAAAAAGTGGAGGAAAATGAAAAGGCAGACCATACTCTTTTTCCTACTGAAAGTCCCCATGACTTGAATTAAGCCTGAGCTGAGGAAAGGGGAGAAAGTATGAACTGGATATTGAGATTAAAATTTGGACTGGATTAGATTGTACTTTTTCATACCTGAAAGTAACCATGAAGCTATGTCATCTGCTCATCAAGGGGACAAGGATGAGAGATCCAGAAGAGCATTTTGGAAGGTTGTGATTGAAGAAAAAGAAAGTCATTTTGGGGGTTTCCCCATTTAGTTCAGTCAATTTAATAAACCAAGTAGAGATAAACAGAAGCTAACCCACTCCTTGAGTTTCTGAAATGGTCTTTAGGGAGTTAGTCACCTCATCTATGCAATCTTTGATGATCTTCCCCTCCAGTTTATTTAAGCCCCCCATCCTCTCTATCCCATGTATACTTTTATTGTACCAATCAAGAGCCTGAATAATTGCCCCAAGATCATTTCAGTCTAATTTTTTTTTTTTTGCTAGGAAAACCAATTGGAAAAGTGAAATGACAAAACTATTTCATATTAATGTATTCTAGACTCTGTGAACAGCTCCTCCCCAGAGAATCTGCATTCTACAATAAGACCATTAGGAAAAGCAATGCAGAAAAACATAAAGGAATTCCTAAAGAATGGAATACAAGGCATCCAGAAGGGTATATTTGAGGTCCTAGATATTTCTTTTTTTCAGATAAATATTTAATCTTTGCCACAGATTAACCTGATCTGTGCTTTGTAGATTTAATATGGTCCAGAAGCCCCAACTCTTTTAAATATTTATGTATAAATTAATATATTTGCATGTAAGTAATTGAGTAAATACAATACAAAAATCATGATCATTGTCAAAATTGTGTTGAGTAGAATTTGTATTAACTCATTCGTGCATTCATTCATTCATTTGTTCAACAAATTCCCTATTGAGGAATTATAATCTTCCAGTCGCTGTGGACCATACCTTGAACAAAATAAGAGACACAGTCTATACCCTCATGAAATCTAAAGTTTGGCAAGAGAGACAGACATTTAAAAATTGTCATGCAAATAATTATTGAATCATAAGCCTGATCAGTGCTGTGAAACAAAGTGCAGAGTACTTTATTTCCTTGAGGAAATGGTATTTTAAAAGGTACCTGAAGTATATTTATATTGAGCATTGGGTATTATAACCTTAGAATCTAATTCTTTTTCTAATGAAATTGCAAAGAAAAATGGCACAGAACTAAACATTACTTATTAGAACACTCAATGAAAGAGGTGTGTTAATACTATCTAATAGCATAACATATATATTATTGAATATCTTGTGCTATGAGGAAAGTTCCTTCTCTTTTTAAACAGCATTTATGTTTATTTTTATATTCTTGTGAAAATTGTGTTGCCATAGTTACATGGTATTTATTTGAACTATTTGTCCTTAATTCACACAGAGGTTGCTATGCAGAAAAAGAAAATAGTTTTTGCAAATTGACTTAATTTTTAAACAAGTCAGTGTTAAAGTTAGTTCTGGATAATGATTTCCTATCTTGGCTATTTCGTGCTCACTTTCTATGTAAATGTAATGCATGGCTGAAAAATGCTGAGACTCAAATGGAGAAGTTTTACATTGTTCTGTTTTCAGTATTAGGAAAAACAAAATATTAAAAAAAATACTTTTAATCACTGTATTTTCCAAACACTCCAGCAATCCACGTCATAGAACATTTCTCTAATGAAGGTTTCTCATTTCTCTAATGAGGTTTCTCAGAAATAAAAAGAGTTACAGGATTAGGAATTAAAGATGGTCCCAAATACTCAAATGATAAACCCAGAATTATGTTGATTCCAGATGATTTATTCTGGGTTTACTCACTGCAAACGTAAGATTGTTAATCAAAACTCAAGTTCATTGGGCATCTCTTTTTTTTCTTGCCTAAAGGCCATCATTCTTGCTAATAAGACAGTGTGCAAACTTCAAGCCGTAAAATATTGTGCAATGATGAAGGGGTATTTAATCAGTCATTGTGCTTTTTTTCCCTACCTACAGTCTCAAACTCTTTTCTGGGTAGCATTTGATACCTTAGAACTTCACATCATGTTCTATATCATTAAATTTGTCTTAAGCTGAAAGATACACAATGTCCTGTTATTCTGAATTGGTAACGCTTTCGATTTTTTTCCTTCATTAGTCAACATGACCAATTTCTTTCGGAAAATTGGTATTCATGTTTTTTTTCTAAATTTTAGTAACCAGACTTCATTACAAGATAAAGCAAGCAAATATATATATATATATATAATTTCCTTATCTTCAGCTGTTTTCCAGATTCTTCTCCTAACATTGTCCTAAAAATCAGACCTGAGCTGCCCAGACAGCTGCAACAGTCTGTGGCTGTAGGTGAACAGTATGCATTGTTGATGGCTTCTTTTGTTAAGGATAATGCAGGACTTTTAGCCACAAGACATCCCCTCCACCTCACTGCCTCATTTTCTTGATCAGGAACTTGATCTGGAAGTTTTCAGGACTTCTCTGGCAGCTCAGGAACTGTAGACCAGGGGGAAGTCTTTGGTTCCTCTTATCTTTCTACAGCTTTCTTCTTTCCTATTTTTAGGGGTTGTCTGTTAAGTCACTTGAAGGAGGCACCTCATCATTGCCATTGTTTGCAGTGCCTTCCACAAGAACCCTTACTTCTGGACCAAGAGGGTTGTCACTAGGATATACAACGAGGAATAGTTAAGGTGCCAAGGTGGTTTCATGTTCCTGAGAGTCCTCTGGAAACTGAAATGGGGAGGATGATTATTACCTACTCCATTTCACATTTTGTCATGTAGACATGAAAGCAGTGTTTCTTATGACACCATTGTCACTCAGAATCCCTCATCAAAACAAGTTAAACACTTCCTGTGTCTCCATCCCACTCCCTTAAGATCTGACACTTTGCTATGCGCCTTGGCTTGGAAATTAGCATTTTAGACAAGATACCACCTGGCCCTCTCCATCTCAGTTCCTATCCCCACCCAGGATGAGCATGTTGCCCCACAACACACTGCATAATTTTAGCCAAAATGAGCCCTACAAATAGACTCAATTAACTTGCCACCACCACCCCCCACTCCTTTATAAGACACACTTGGAATCTACTTGGTTATCAATTGAGGAGTATCCCTTTAACCTTATACCCCTTCACTCATGCTCAATTTATGTTTAAAACCACATTGTATATTTCCTTTATTTTTCCAAAGCCAACTCTATCACTTTAGAGCTTCAATATATCAATGCACGAACTTCGTTTAAAACACTGTTGAAGTGGCATTATTCACTGTTGCCAAAATTTGGAAGCAACCCAACTGTTCATCAACAGATGAATGCATAAGCAAATTGTGGTATATACATACAATGGACTATTACTCAGCTGTAAGAAGAATGAAGTATTGACACAGGGGACAACATGGATGAACCTTGAAGACCTTATGTTGAGTGAAGTAAGCCAGTCATTGAAGGACAAATATGCATGACCTCACTGATATGATCTAAGCAAATTGAGCAGGCTCACAGAGATAACAGTCTGGAAGTTAGGTTAACAGGAGACAGAAAGGGAGTAGAGTGTGGTGAGACAATGCTCAATCTGGGCAGAATCTATGGCAAGGTAGAAGGGGCTGGTTTGGCAGTACATGGGGGTGATAGTGGTGCAGGGATATAAGTGGGGTCGACAGTGCTGGAATGTGAGGGTGAGCACGGTCAGGAGGAGGGGTGGGTTGGACTATCCATGGAACTGGGTGGCTGGCTGGAGGAAGGAACAGGTGAACTCTGGGGGTTTGTAGGTCTGTAATTAATACTACAATGGTGGGAATGTTCCTTTGGCAAATATGGCAGAGGAGGTTTATTGATGCAGGATATCAGGGATGGGGGGATATCTGGGATAGGGTGAACCTGGTGCATGCTTCTATGGAACATGAAAGTGTTCATCTTGTCATAGGGTATTATCTCAGTAGATGGAGACCCACACAATAAACAACAAAATATTAAACTCCCACCATCGAGAGTCCTGCTACGTTCTCAATTAGAGGGGCAAGAAGCTCTCAGAAAGAGAAGCAGACAAGATAAGCAGATAAGAAAACGGAGCAATATGTCAAGCCCTCCATATTAATGCATGTAACTATGAACCTTATTCTTCAAAAATTGAAACTTAGTGGTTATCATAGGTTCCGAGGGGAGGGGGAAAGAAGAATAGGCGAACATAGGGCATTTTTAGGGCATGGAGTTGTCCTGCATGATCTTGCAATGATGGATACAGACCATTATACATTTTGCCGAAACCTATGAAAGTATACGGTATAAAATGTAAACCATAATGTAAACCACTGACCATGGTTAGTGGCAATGCTTCAATATTTTTTCATCAATTGTAACAAATGAACCATACTCGTGTAAGATGTTATTAATAGTGGAAAATGTGTGAGGGGGAGGGGTGGGGTATATGGGAATCCCCTATATTTTCTAAGTGGCTTTTCTGTAAACTAAAACTTCTTTGAAAATAAAGTGAAAAAAATAAGACACTGGAGGAACATATAGAAGAAATTGTGACTATACATAAAAGATAAAAGATTGTACAGTGATGAAAGACAAAATAAAATTTTTTTTTGTATTTTATTTGTTTTTTTAATTATTTTTATGTATTTTTTGGCTTTGTTTTTGTAGAGGTTTTGGATTGCAGAAAGTTTGCAACTGTGGCAGAGAAGGATCACTGGTGTGGGGTTTCGGTGTTGGGATGTATGGGGAGGGGGCACCTGGCACACACCTCTATGGAATATGAATGTGTTCATATGGTCATGGAGTGTTGTCTCAGTGGGTAGAGATCCACACAATAACTTAAAGAATATTGAATTCCCAACCTGGGAAGTCCTGCTACATTCTCTAATAGAGTGACAAGTCCTCTAGAGTACCTCATAGTTCCTAGTGAAGGAGGACAGACTAATATGCCACGCCCTTGATTCTGATGCTTGTACTTATGAACCTTGTTCTTGTGAAATTCAAACTTAGCCTAGTAGTATATATTGCCAAAGAGTTACCTCCTGAAAGCCTCCTGGTTTCTCAAATGTGGCCTCTCTTTAAGCCAAACTCAGCATATAAACTCACTACCTTCCCCCCGGCATGGGACATGACTCCTGGGGATAAGCCTCCCTGGCACTGAGGAATTATTACTGAGTGCCAACTAGCAATGCATCTGGAAAAAGACCTTGACCAAAAGGGGGAAATATTAAATACAAAAGAGTTTTAGGGCTAAGAGATTTAAAAGTGTGTTGGGAGGTTACTCCAGAGGTCTAGGAAGATCTTACTGACTACCACAGTAAACAATGCCGCAAGCAGGGGTCCTCCTGAGGGCTCTAGAGACATCTAGATGCTAAAAGCAGGGCAGACAACCCCAGGAATTTGGCACCCTGTCAGTGGGCCTTAGCTTGGATTATATGATAACCTATTCCCCCAATGTATCAGAGTTAGACTCATTTATAATTATCCTACACATGGTTCTTATGGCCCTTTTATCTGGACCTATATCAGCACTATACCTGTTAAATATGTGTCCCAGAGACCTAAATCTTCTGGCTGTTCATATGTCAGTTGAGCCCTGAATCTTGGCAGAGTTGCAGCCAATACCTACTCTCCAGTTCATCAGACTTGCCCAGGACAACTAATAAAAGGTGATGATGATCAATGCCCATCCCAAAAAAGATTATCTACAACAGCAAGCAAGACAGTCCCATCGGATCTAAGCCCCTTCTCAATAAGAAGCAGAGTGGGCATCATCATCCCCAAATCCTCAAGATTGAGGAATGAACAAATATAAGGGGGGAATACAACTATGGACTAAAGTAGATTTATTATTATTCTAGTAATGGAAGAACTTGTAACATTGATATAAAGACAGTGGTCACCAGAGGTACTGAGGGGAGGGAAAGGGAAGAATGGGTATAAGATGGGACACTTTTGAGACATTGGAATTGTTCTGCATGACATTGCAATGATGGATACAGGCCTCTATTTCATCAAAACCTATAAAATTGTGCAGTGCAAAGTATAAACCATAATGTAAACTATAGACCATGGTTAGTAGCAATGTTTCAATATGTATTCATCCATTGTAACAAATGTACCACACTAATGAAAGATGTTGATAATGGGAAGTGTGGGAGGGGGAGGTGTTGAGGTATATGGGAATCCCCTATATTTTCAATGTAACATATGTGTAACCTAAAGCTTGTTTAAAAATAAAATTTTTTAAAAAGCTATTGAAAACTTGATCAGTAGAATATACCCAATACAGTCATAAGAGAACTTAAAATATAGTAAGTTCAGAGACTTACAAGGCTGCCAGCTTCTTCGAAGCCTTACTGACACCCAGTATACCTGAGCATCATGGGAATAGGTGAGAATGTTTTCAAAGGAGTCAATTCTTATGAAAACTCATAGAGGTTAAACCTCTACGTTAAAACATTTCCCCCAATCCCCTCCAAGTTCAACTTCCTCCAAATTCACACCCTCATTTCCATCACCATAGCAGTCCATATTATAAACATGCTTTTATCTCCACTGTATCAAGAAAAAAGAGTGAGCCTGTAAAATATGATATCTACCCAATGGTGGAGATACAGACATCCTCTTAAAAATTAAAAACAATTTATTGAAGTATATCATTCATACATGAACATACATAAACTCTAAGTGTTCAGTAAACATCGTGAACTTATAAAACAAACATGCCTAACCTCATACAGGGCTCCCACACATCACCCTACCACAAACACTTTGCATTGTTGTGAAACATTTGTTAACAAATTATGAAAGAACATTGTCAAAGTATTACTACTAACTGTAATCTGTATCTTACTCCCCTATACTTTTTAAAAAAGGATTTATTTATCTATTTACTTTTATCCATTTTAACACCCCCCCCCCATTTTGCAGTTTTTGTGTCCATTCACTTGGGCAACTCTCTATTTCCTGCCCTCTCTTCTCATCCTTCTCCTCCTGTCTTCACTGGGATTCGATCCTTGGAACCTCTGATGTGGGAGAGAGGCGTCCTACGGCTTGCGCCACCTTAGTTCCTGGTTTTTCGGCATGTCTCATCTTGGCTTTCCCTTGTGTCACTCTCCTGTTACATCGTCATCTTGCTGTGTGGCTCGCGGGGCCTGATGGCACACCCGCGCTTGGGGCCTGATGGCTCACCTGCTCGCAGGGCCTGGGAGGCTCACCTGCACGCGGGGCCTAGTGGCCCACATGCCTTCTATATTTTTCCTTTTTTTAACTTTTACTGGGAGGTCCCAGGGATTGGACCCAGGTCCCTCCACATGGAAGACGGACGCCCAACCATTTGAGCCACATCCGCCCCCCTGCTATATCTCTTAAGGTTGACCAAAGATACCTAGAGTTACAGTCTTTTCCCATACAGGATGGTCATATAATAAATCAGGCTTAGTTTCTCACCAGCATTCTAAAAACCAGACCTAGGGAGAAAAACTAGGTCTGGGGACACATGCACGGTTTCTAATATAGCATATGTTTAGCCTACCCTGATTATCACAAAATCAGGACGGTGAGAATATTCACATTGTTACTATATTTTAATCACAAGAGGAGATGACAAAAGGATCTGAGATAAAAGGGGATGTAGGATGTTGCTGTTATTGTGATCCATAATACTACATTTTAGGGGACCAATAGGTTAGAAGAAATAGGCCAAAGTGGATTTGAAACAGGTACTGACCAAGGCTGAATGACCAGTAGAGCAAATATCAGTTCTGAATGGGTAACATCCTTTATAAAACTCCCCCAAAGAATCTATTATGATAAGGGTACTGTTGTGAAAATCTAGGAACAGACAGTAGGAACCGTATTAGAGCAACTATTCTCAAGACACAGAGGTTTAGAGCAGTGGTTGACAAAGAAGGGTGCCGGGACCGAGCACCATCAGCGTCACTTGGAAATTCGCCAGACAGGCTCTTGCCCAGACCTACTAAGTCAGAAACTGCTGGGGTTGGGTCCAGCAATCTGTGGTTAATCTGTGTTAATTACCCTCCACGTCATTTTAATGCTCACTCAAGTTTTAGAGCCACTGTTTTAGAGAAAATTTCTAAGTAAATTTGCTCATATAAGCAAACATCAAATTAATTGTTTAGGTTCCAGAACGCACGGGGTTAAAAGAGGGAGTAGATGGCATAAAGTGGTCAGGTTGAGATTAACTAACAGTTTAGTGGAATTGACTATTGCTAATGCAGTTCAGCCAAAGGAAATATCATTTACCCTTTCCTAGGGAAGGTTGCTAGAAGAAAGTGATAATTAGGATTGTTAGAGGGGTTTTGAAAGGAAATTGCAAAGCTAGAGGGAAAGTGAGAGGGGTCATTACAGACTTGGAGAAAGTGCAAAGAGCATTTCAACGACTGTGAAGACTGATTAATTGGCTCAGAATGTTCATGTTGATTGGAAACATGTGGAAAGTTGTTCCACCTGATCCTTAGATTTTTGGCCTCGAAATTCGTTGGTATTGTTCTAGCATTGTGATACTTTGAATACTTTAAGAAAATGTTTTACCCAGCATTTCTATTTAAGTGGGAGGGTTGATATGAATAACCTGTCCTCTCATTACTTAAAATGGAGATTAATTTCAGAATTCACACATATTTGTTAGGTGTCAACTATGTCCAAGTCATTGTACCAGACTCCAGAGAGCCAACGTTGAACTAGACATGGCTCCTGCTCTCAAGGAGCTTATGTTCTGTTGGAAAAGACAGTTCAGTGTGATTTGTTATACTTCGAGTATATAGGGGTTTGCGGGTTTCAAGCTGTCTGTGCCCTAATCATGGGTTGTTCCCCAGGTTAGATTTCCACTGCAAAATAGAAGATTTGAGGCAACTATTTTGATTACAAAGTCATGAGAATATGTATGGAAAGGAATTTATATTATGTGTAAAATCACTTGTTCACTTAACATTTTCAATGAGGCTTGGCTAATGATATAGGCCAGGAGTTCTAAAGCCTGGCTACACATTGGAATCATCTGGGGAATGTGACTAACTAATGAGATCTGGCTTTCATCCCCAGCTATTCGCGTGTGGTTAGTCCAGGACAGGGTTTCTTAACCAGGGGTCCGTGAGCTTGAATTGAAATTCAAAAAAACATCATTCTTGTGGGGACGTGTTGGTGCAGGTGTGATATATTTATGAAATAATACACGGTATAGCGTGGACTTAGTAAGGGGTCCGTGGTTTTCACCTGACCGGCAAAGGGGTCCATGGAGCAGAAAAGGTTAAGAACCCCTGGTACAGGGCAATTCTTAGGTGCAACCAAGGTTGAGAACCACTGCTCTGGTCCCAATCTGAAATAGCAAATCATAAGCCTGAGATGTCTGAAGATTTACAAAATATGAGTGGGAAAGTCTTTGAGTGCCTTTCAAAGAAGACAAAAATAACTTTTTAGTGCATGAAAATAATTGTGATTAATAATTGCAAGATTTTGTTGTGGTGTTACACACATCACAATAAAATGCTTTAAAACATTTTATTGACTGAATTTGATAATTAAAAACTGAACATGAGGAATGCATTTTTCTACTTTTTCCTCATTAGACATGCTCTGGCTTAGTCAAAATGTAATTCGACCCAGAAAGAACCTTAACTGTAATTCCTATTGTAGTAAACAGTATCCTAGCATATGCAGCTTAAATGAAAGCACTCCAAAGCCCAATTTACCTACGTTTCTAAATAAGAAGATAGAAATTATTAGACTTTTTCTGAAAACTTATGATTTTACTGAAAAATATGCTATATTCATGTTTTAAAATTTTTTATTATTTGCTTCACTGTACAAGACATATTGAATCTATTAATCATTGCTTATAATTCTAATTCAATTTAATTGAATGAACCAAAATGTTCATTTTCTTTTCAAAAAGAAATACTTAAGATACTATGGTATTGGTTCAGTGATAAATGAGCCAAAAATAAGTCCACATTTGAATGGAAACTTGATATATGACAGAGAGGCATTGTAAATCAGTGGGGCAAGGATGGGCTATTCATTAAATGGTGAGTGGACTATCAGTTATCTGTAGGGAAAAAAAGAATAAAAGTAGACAGACACCTACTTCATTCATATACAAAAATCAATTCCATATTGATCAAAGTCTTAAATCTGAAAGGAAATACTTTATATTTTTGAGGAAATAAAGGAGTAATCTTTATGACCTTTGGATTTGGAAGGACTTCTTAAATAAGACATAAAAAGGAGGAACCATAACAGAAAATATTGATAATTTCATCTACATTATATTTAAACTCTTCTCTTTATCAAAGGATATGATAAAGAGAGTGAAAAGAGAAGGCATAGTGGGAAATGATATTTGCAATACTGAGTACTGAGAAAACAGTAGTATTACAAACTACAACTGTAGGATTAAAAACTATATGAACCTATTAGAAATTAATAAGAAAAAGACCAAAATAAACAAAGAAAGATGAGCATATTACATGATCAGTATTTTCATAGAAGGGGAAATTCAAATGGCCATTAAACCTATGAAAACGTCAAGCTCAAATTGTAGAATAACTTGAGAAAAATTAAAATAATGACGATACCAAGCAAAGAGGTGGAACCACAGAAAATAATTTTGGTTCAATTACTTTGGAAAGTAATTTAGCATTACATAGTCTACTTGAAAATGTGCAGACCCAGTGACCCAGTGTTTCTACTCCTAGGTATATTCCTATATTAGTCATAGTTTTCCAGCCAAACAGAACTGATTGGAAATATAAATATGAGATTTATTATAGGAATTGCCTCACACGACTGCAGGGATTGGCAAGTCCAAATTCTGTAGGGCAGGCTGCAAGCTGGAAACTTCGAAAAAGGTGATTCTGAAATCTGGCACATCCAAGCTCTGTAGGACAGGGTGCAAGGTAGAAACTCCAATGAAGGTGAAGTCGTATTCCCTGGGAGAAACCGGTTGGCTGAAGAAAAGGCAGAAATTATTCCTTCTGAAATCCTCAGTTCAGTTCTACTTTGAAACCTCCAACTGATTGGTTGAGGAGCTTCCCTTCATTGCTGAAGGCAATCTCATTTGTAAGTTATAGATGCAATCAGTTGTAGATGCAATCAAGTGACTATAGCTGCTAAACCACCTATGAAATACCCTCACAGTAGCCATCAGACTAATGCTTGCTTGATTAATCCACTGGACATCATAACCTAGCCAAGTTGACAGGTGAAATTTACCATCACAATTCCCTACAAACTCTATCTAATACATGTACTAAGAGGCATGCAAAAGAATGCTTTTTAAACTGTTTGTAATGACAAGAAGACCATGCAATGTAAACATCTATCAAAAATAGAACAAATAAATACTTTGTGGCATATTTGTATAATGATATGTTATTTGACATTGAAAATTAAATGGAGTAAAGCTATAGGCAGCTGTGTGAATGATTCTCAGTAACACACCCAGGTGAAAACATAAAATTTCATAGAAGAGTACACTAATATGAGCCATTAATTGAAACTTCAAAACAGGATAAAGCCAAACAAAATATTACTTAAATTATTTTTAACTTTGTGTTTCATTTACAACTATGCTATGTTGTAAAACTAGAAATAAAAGCAAGGGCATGTTTAACACAAAATTCAGGATATTATTTACATCTGGCAGGAGATGAAGGTTGAGAATGGCAAGAGACAAACAAAAGACTTCAAAGTAATGCCTGTTTCTTAAGCAGAGTAGGATGGAGAAAAGAGTGCTCGTTTTGTTGATTTATTTTCTATTTACTCTTATTCCCTTATAAACTGCAGTTTGATATCACACTATATTCTATACTTGATGTATTTCAAAGCACAAGTTTGTAATTAAAAAATAAAATAGGGATGAGAGTAAACGGGAGCCAGACCAGACCGGAGGCAGGAAGATTGGCAGTTGTGGTGGATTGAAGTTGTATGTACCCCAGAAAAACATGTTCGTAAATTTGATCCATTCCTGTGGGTGGGGACCCATTGTAAGCAGGACCTTTGGATGCGGTTACTTCAGTTAAGGTGTGTGTGGCCCAGCCCAATCAGGATATATCTCAGTTCTATACTGGAGTCCTTTATAAGTGGAATGAATTTAGACCTGAGAGAGAAAAAGCCACAGGAGGAAAGAAACTGAACCCAGAAGTGACGTGAGAGACCAGGAGACTCCGCCATGTGACCAGCTAAGGACCCCAGGATCACCAGCAGCCAGCCCCAGAATACCGGTTTTCGGGGAGAAAGCATTGCCTTGATGATGCCATGATTTGGACTTTTTCCCAGCCTCAAACCATGAGCGAATACCTTCCCATTGTTTAACCAATCCATTTCCTGGTATTTGCTTGAGCAGCCTGGGAAAGTGAAACAGCAGGACTGCAGGCTGCTACAGGGGGAGAAGGGATGACAGCCGAGCTGTGTAAAGATGAATGGCAAAGGGCAGTGGGGAGAGGAGAAAGAATTTTAAACAATCACTGCGATCTTTATAGTAAAAAAAATTATTGCAAAGAAAACTTAATGTATAAGTAGGACTTTTCATGATCTATGTTTCTTCCTCTTTTCTTTTTTAGTAAACTTTTAAGGCATAACATACATAGAGAACAGCGAAACAAAAGTGGGGCTCAAGGAATGTTAGAAAGTGGACACACCTGTGTAAACCACGCCATCCCGCTTAAGAAACAGAATATGGCCAGCACCCTAGAAGTCTCCTGGACTCTTCTAATCACAACCCATCACATTCTGCCCAAAGAGAACCACTAACCTGACCTCTACCATCATGGAATTGTTGTGCCTTTCTGGACTTTATATAAATGGAGTAATTAATAGAATCTATGTGGCAGATTGGGTGATGTATCCCAGAAAACACATGTTTCTTCAACTTAACCCCATTCCTGTGGGTGTCAACCCATTGAAAATAGGACATTTGAGGATGTTCTTTCTAGTTAAGGTATGGCCAACAGAATCAGGGTGGGTCTTAATCTTATTACTGGAGGCCTTCAAGAGAGAAAGCCATGAGGAGGAGCCAGAAGTCAGCTGGAACTCCGAAAAGAAAGGAGAGGACATTGGCAGGTGACAAGAAAGCCAAGGATCCCCAAGAATTGCTAGCCCACCAGAATGCTATTTGTCATAGTGGCTGAGAAAAGAAGACAAGTATCTATTATTTTGGGTGTGCCTTTCCCCACAACATTATATTGTGAGATTTATACATTTTGCTATGTAGAGTAGTATATCATTAATTTTCATTTCTATATGGCATTCTAATACTTGAATGCATCACTATTATATATATATCCTGCAGTGTCAGGAAGGTTAGGTTGCTTCTAGTTTGGGACTAGAAGCAGCTATGAACATTCCCATACCTGAATTTTGTGCATACATTTCAGTTTGAAATATACTTTGGTATGCCTATGTTCCATTTTTCCACTCGAGTAGACACTGGCAATCAATTTTACAAAGTATTTGAGTCAATTTACAATCCTATCAACTGTTTATGCAAGTCCTATTTGCTCCATATCCTCATAACATTGTATATTGTCAGTCTTTTTAAAATTTGTCATTCCATTGGGTATAAAGTGATATTTTATCATGGTTTTAATTTGCATTTCACTGATGACTCATGAATGTATTACCTTTAGCTATCCCTTTTTGTGTCTGTTTAATGTTTTGCCCATTTTGCTTTTGGGTGGTGTGTCTTTTTCTTGTTGATTTTAAGACCTACACAATTGGTGGTACTTTTAGTGGAACTTTGAGGAGCAAGTAGTTGTTCCTTATAAAACTTAGCAAGACAGAAGAGGAAAAATGATCACTTTATTTTAGGACTTTTTGGGTCATCTTTGGAGGTGCAGTTATCTGCCAGTATAAATTGTAATTCTTTGCTGGAATAAAAACTATTGTTTTCTAGACTCGCCTGCTGCACTAGCATTACAGAGAATTATGGTGCATTTTCTACATCATTCCTGGCAAATGAGAGAAATTAATCTTTAAATGGGAGAAACTCATCTTTAGTCCATTTGTCATTTGCTGTTGCTTCTGTTGTGTGGATATTTACTGTCTGCTTCGGAGAAGTAGAGAGAGAAATGGCCGAGGATGGGGAAGCGAGAAAAGGGGTCACACATAGCACTCTCTTAGCGTGATTGTTAATTTGAGAAATCACAGCAGCCACAACGTGGCAGATTTTCAGGCAAACTGTCTTTCTAAAGTGCAGTTTTTCTGCATAGTGGAGACATTCCTGTGTGAAAGTGATTAGGACAACATGAAGGAACGTCCTGTCTCCTTCCTATAAATATTAGTTTGTTCATGATATAAAGATGGATGCTAGGTTTTATTACTTTCTCTTTGAATAACATCCTTTCTTTCAAGAAGTAGTGTTTAATTCATAGATATGTGTTTTCCCAATTTTTAAAAATAAATATCTTCTTATCTCTTTATTTAACTACATAATTCTTGAGAAGCTTGCTTGATTATGCCACATCTTACAGAGACCTTGCAAAGTTCCAAAAATTAATTTCATAGTCAAAAGGAATTTCACCAGAACTAAAATTTAACTTGGCATCCATTTCTCATCTACTTCCCTCATCAACTTGATTTTCGTTGAAATATTTCTTTTTTCAAAGTTCTCTTGATCATTCTGACTTGAAGATAGGGATAACTTTCCTACCTGATATACGTAGCATGCAGCCTTCCCTCCTACAATGAGACAAAAAGAAAGAAAAAAAATGAAACATAAAGTGGAAATGAAAATATGTAGGGAAGTGTAACACCCTTTACTTTAAATATGACCTGCGGAAAATATTTGTCTTCCTGATATATGAATTTCCAAGGTTAATATTCCCTTTTGAGGAGATGCATTCTAGATAAAATAAAATATAATAAAAATATATATTATATTATATTATTATATAATAATATTGAAACTGTTGGAACTCTCCTCCATAAAGTGGTTTTACCCAAATATTCTGTGGGATGTTGTGGCAGTTTGATATTATTTATAAATTCCAAAAAGAGATATTGATTATATTTCTATACTGGTCTGTTCTTCTGGGTGTGATACTCTTTGATTATGTTAGATTCAGCTGAGATACTTTTGATTAAATTATGTTAAAATTAGGGCTTTGATTTGACCACATCATTAGGGCGTGCAGGGCGTGCAGGGTTGAGTCCCTGCCCCCTTGGTGGGCTATATAAGGAGAAGGAAGAAGCAGATATGTGAGAAAAGAGGAAGGGAGTGCCATAGACTCGGAAGGGGATCCTGCGACCCTGGAAAGAGAGATGAGCCATTCGCCTGAGAGTTTGCAGCTGAAGAGAACAGAGCAGCTGAGCCCTATGCCAGCCTACAGCTGAGATCAGAAGAAGCTGGTCCCATGGAGCCTTAAGAGTAAAGAGGAAGGCTGAACCCTCACAGACATCACATCGCCCGCCATCTTGCTTCAACACGTGGCAACAGACTTTGGGTGAGAAAAGACCTCTTATGGTACCTTGAGTTGGACTCTTTAGGGCCTCGTGATTTTAGCTTCTACCCCAAATAAATACCCTTTATAAAAACTAACAGATTTCTGGTACTTTGCATCAGCACCTCTTTGGCTGACTAATACAGATGTCACTGTCATACTGAGAAAAAAAGGAAGCACACTCGTTATACAGTCATTGTCTCTTTGCTCCAAACTCATCTTCTATGTTCTGCTCCATGCTACTGGAACTGGGACTCCACAAACCACATTTCTGCTCTACCAGCTTCTCTTTGTTAGGCTTTGCCAAAGGGGCACACTGGAAAGAGAGACGGCAAGGATGGAACAGCTCTTCTTGACCTTGGCAGCAGCAGTGTCTTCCTATAGCAGCAGCTGAATCCTGTTTGCAGTTTCTCCACTATTCGTAGAAGTAGCCTCATGGTGCCACCCACAGAGACTCCAACACCGGCTAATCTGCATCCATCCTTAGAGTTTGGGTCCTCGTGAGACCCTTCCATTAAGTGTCTTAAGTTTTCACAATTCCAGTCTTGTCTCTTTGTTCCTCCAGCCTTAAGTGGTAATTATTTCCAACTGCCATTACCTCTGGGAGACCTTAGCATTTTTTCTGCCCTTTTCTGTTACCTATTTAACAATTACATACTTAGTTAACAGTTCTCCCCTGACTGAACACACATAGACACACATATATAATATGTATGTATGATCTGTGATAGTTGCTATGAATATGTGATATGCAACGTGTATATTGCACGTATGTAATGTGTATGTACAATATGTATATACCATATATAAATGTTTTAAAATATTTTTCTTTTTATGAAAACAATTAATAAAAAATTAGGAAAATTACCATTATACACACACATAGCTTCTCATATGAGACATAGTTGGGGCTCTTTTCTCACAATGAAAAATCTTATAGTTTTTGAAAATTCTAATACTAATACTAATTCTAATACTAGAAAATTCTAATACTAATAAACATTAGTATTTATTCAAATAAAATATTTTGATCAGAAGACACTTGACTTATTATGTAATCATGTTGATGATAATGTTGAAGATAGTTTTAGTAGATATCTGCTAATGATAAATATATTTTCCTCCAATTTTCTTTGGAGCTATGCAGTTGCTTTGGAAGGGTTTTACTTCTGATAGAATTCTAAAAAAAATAACAACAAATCCTTCAGAGATTCCCCTTAGTAGAGTGGACATGTTGACTATTAATCATAATGATTTTTGACATAACTTTAAAGGAGAGAAAAGAATGTTTGAAGGGTGGGAAATGGTTTCATCTATTTAGGGAGATAGGTTTGACTTGAGTTATCATTTTTATGAATATGTGCTATAAAGGGCCTGATTTTGATGCTAGTCAAAAGCATCTGACAAGACTAATTACCCATCATCAGTCCTCTTGGACATTGCACGTACTTTAGTTCTAGTGGGTAGTGCAAGTAAAAGGGAAACAGTGTCTCTGCATTGAAAAGGGTTATAGTTTTCAGCTCAGGAAAAGAAGAAAAAGTATGTGCAGAGGCACAAAGATGTGAAGTAGCTTGGCATGTTAGAAAAACTGCAAGCAGTTCAGGGTTCTTAGAGGGTGCTGGGCAAGGGACAACACCTGGATGATTAAGTAAGTGGATAGCCTCTTGCCAGAGGCCCCCACACTCCAGTCAAGGTTGGCTCGAAGAACATTACTAAGCAAGGCTAACAGCCAGCCACAGTCAGTCTCTTCTTCCCTTTCCACCCCATTTGATTTTCGAATGCAGTTATGCTTATGAGTCAATATTGAATGTTGTCCCCAAATAAAATGTAATGACAAACCATTTGAAGATGTTAATAGAATATGGATGAATTTGAGACCATAAGGAAACATCAGTAAAGTGTATTCAAAGTTTTTCTGCTCAAATTGTTTTTTATATTATTCAGAAATGAAAATAAAAAATAAAAATGATTTAAGAAGCTTCTTGGAAAGAAATAAAAAAATATATATCTGCCTTAGGCTTGCTATAGCAAGAGACCCAACCTATGCAGAGTCATCGCTTTATGGATGGAAGATGGAAGAATAAGAACAAGTGACACAAACACATTTTCCTGAGTGCCAAGCTCTCCACATTGTGGAATAAAAAATATTCCTTGGGCGATGAGTTACACCATATGTCTGGGTACCATGTCCCTCCTCCCTCTCCCTGCTTGGGACCAGAGAGAGGGCAGGAAGTAAATGCTCTCACAGTGAAGGCCCAAAAGAAAGTTTGCCTCTGGCAGGAGCTTTGCTTCACTGAGACCAAAGTGTATGAACAGATAAGGCCCTAGCTAGAATAATTAGAGGAAGCATGTGATTCAAGACGCTTGGCACCAGAAGTAGCAAATTTTCAAGGCAAGTCTGAGGTTTCAAATAAGCCGGTAGACACCTGTGTTTCTCATGTGTATAAAAAAAAAATGTAGCATTAAAATATACACTTGATTGATAACCTACTTCACTTGGTTTTTATAAGGTATATATGTGATAATTATAGTCCTTAGCACAATGCCTGGAACAAAGCAAGGTTCTTCATGGATGGTAGATCTCATCTTTTTCTTCATCCTACTGTTATTATTTTTACCCTTTTTGAGTTGAGGTTCAAAGTTAGAAACCCCGTTATTGTGTACAGAGGTCTTTCTAACTTGATAAATATTATTTTAGACTAATGATATTAATTTATGATATTAATCTTTAAGTTGAATTCAACTGAAATATTTTTTAGCATCCCCTCAGTGCTAAGTAATCATGTTGCAGCAGGGGCGATATCAAGATTAATAATACTGGGGCCAACAATTCTGGGAGGGAGGCAAATACAGTAATAAAGCTAAAACGAAGCATATTGAGATAAGTGCCCACTATGGCTAGGGGTGTGGAAAGATGAGAATTTGATAGATGCCAGAGGGTCAGAATTGCCAGGATTTGTGACAAGATAGATATAAGTTTTGGGAAAATAAGCAATCAAGGTGAATCCTACTTTGCTCCTCTTAAGGAACTGAGAAAGTAAAGGATGAAGATTACTCGGGTGCCTCTGATCCACCCAAATGGACATCCTAGCAGTGGGCTTGGAACTGAATGTAGATCTTAGAAACAAATGTCTGGGCTGGAAGCGCAGACTTGGGGTCACACTCATAGGGATGACAGTCTCTAGCGCCCTATGTTTTAGTGTTTTATTTTAAAGAACATAAAAGTCAGAATAACGTGTTAATACTTTTTTTTATCATATCTGGAATAAGGTTTAGTATAAATTAATGTAACTAAACCCAGGACAGTCCTTGCCATTTTGGGATGCAAGTTTTTGAATGAGAACACAGAAGGAAAAATAACCATCCTTTCTATAGCTGACCTGATCAAATCAAATATAGTACATGGGACTTCTTTTCAAAGAACGTAAAATGAGTGTAATAGGGTATTTTGGGTAAGGTGTCTCCTTCCTCTGAGGATTTATTTGTTAAAATAGTGAATTTTAACACATCCTGTTGTTGCTGGATTTTCTCTAGGTTCTTGGCTATGTTACAGAAAAGAATTTTAAGAACATGACAGTTTAGTTAGGCCAGTAGTTCATTAAGAAAATGAGAGAAGAGAAAGAAAATAACAGATTATGGGTCCCAGGTATACTTGCGGGTTGGTCCAGGCAGAGAGAGAAAGGCAAAAACAGGGCTGATTTACAGATTGCAAATTCCTTTACAGATTACAAATCCCCAGGTGTACTTGCTTGCTAGTCCAGGCAGAGCGAGAAAGGGCAAAAACAGGGTAAAAAGACTCGGTTTAGTCTCTATGCTGGCTTTTTAAACCATTAATTACCCCACCCCTTGTTAATATTAGGGGGAAGAGGCCCAGTTGTTTGCTGTTTTGATTGGTTACCCCACCCGTCAATTTCCCCAGGGGGCCCAATGGCAAGGCCCTTTGAGAATATCCGGGGCTTTTCCTTGATCCTGGATGAAATCCTGTTCCAAATGGAGAATTCTTGCGAGGTTCTTCTAGCAGCCATCTTGCGGGGTCTTTGCCTTAGGGATGCTTCCCATGACCACGTGTTTCACAGCCGTGGTTTTCTGCCAGGTGTCAGATTCATCTTTTTATTCCCTAAACTAGCCTGCGTCACTGTCTTAGGGAATATTTGATATTAAGGAACAGAAATCCATTCAGAGAAACACAGGTTCAAAGGCAGTATACAAGGTATACAAGGATACAAGGGATTCTCCTGGAATCTGATTGCCAGAGTATAGCAGGTCTTCACAGATTAAAATTCAATATTGTAATTTGCTTTTGCTTCTGGTTTCAACAGAGCCACCTTCTTCCAGGATGAATTTCAAATTAAATAAATGTTGATCTGTGTGGCCCTGCAATGCTGTTCAAATCATACCTTTGGCGATTGTGAAAAATCTCATCACCCGATTAAGAGTGCTCAGTGTTTTGGGGGGCCACTCATAGTGGCTACCTTATTTAGTAAGATTTCCCATTGATGTTTTGTTAAGAGTATAGTCATCTTGAATTCTCACAACGCTTACAACCTTCCGAGGGCAGTCTGTGTTTAGTCACCTGATTACATTAACTCATATTAACTTTGGTGCTTATATTTTGGGGCTTCATCATTTACAGCTGAAGTGTGTAAGGTAGACCTGCACACAGATGTGTCCACCTAATGGCCAGGTGACAGAAAACCCTAACATTTCCCTTTTTGTTTCAATATCTTGAATTCTTGTCTCTGATGGCTTCCCCTGTCACCTCATGAGTAAGTAGGGCTAATACTGGCTGCAGCAAAATCTCACTCTCCATTTATCATGCTAATTGCAGTTTAATGAGGAGAGGCCTGAGGCTGGAAGACTTGTCTACCTAGAGTCCTATTGGAGTAGAGTTTATTATGGTAATTAATACAGCCTGTGATAATTACATTGCTCTACTAGATAGGTAAGGTGTTTATCATAAAGATTCACTTTTTTGAAGCTATTCAAAGAGCAGTTTTGAAAATCAAGTCCCCTGGAGTTCTCTTGAGGGAAAATTATGGTTCCGATCCTGCTTTCAGATATTTCTCTTCAGAACAGGAATGGCTACCTAACTTGTGGAACCCAATTCAGAATGAAAATATGGGTCCCCTTGTTGAAAAAACGGAGGGGCGGGGATGTGACATGGAGGTACAAACTATAAAGCTTTTTTTCTTCCTTCCTTCTCTGCTCACACTCATGCTCCATTGCCCATTTGGAATTTACTTACAAAACACAAGTTCAAAGACACAATTGTTTAGAATTTCAAGATGGTGACAGTATGAGGCCTGTCTGAGCTTGGAGTCTTGTGTGAGACAACTGTCTCAGATAGGAAGCCATCTATATGTTTACCGTTAAGGCAGGAGGTAAACCCAGGACGTGGTCCCCTTAGGAGGAAACAAAAGAGCTGAAATAAGAGAATGATAAATAGCTTAAACATGCTTGCACACTCTAACTGAATAATAATAATAACACTTTTAAAACTTTCTACTTTATCCTTCATACAGGTTTTTGAAAAATTGCTAGGATGAGTTGGGATGAAAATATTCAAAATGTATTGAAGAAGCTGGAGTTGTTTGTGTTGTAGCTAAATTGGATTTCTCTTTCTTTGCTTACTCTGATGACTAATTTGTTTCTTTCCTAATCATTGGATGAATTTAATGGGACCTAGTACATTATCCTACACATAAATGGTTGTCAATAAATGTTTATGGAAATAATGATATATAATTAACTCTCCTCAATGACTGAGTAGTAGGCCTCTTAGGAATATATTCCCAGGAACTACACGTTCATTGAAATCAGAGTCCTAACAGCACTCTGCTTCCACAATGAGGTGGTGCTTGGCTGCAATCTGAAGGTGGAACACCACTTTATGAAGCATTAAGCAAGCAACAGCTCAATTGCAAGACTAGTCTGCTCTAATTTCCTGGTGTATGTTGTGATTTCAGTGGGGGTGTAGTATCTTTTATAACAACCACATCGTTTCTAACAATAATAATAACTCAATCACCAGAGGCCCCTGCGAATGTCCTACTCCTCACAGTTTGCCATGATAGAACATCATTTGAATTTAAGAGAGCTCCTTATTAAGTTCTTTAAAGTGAGATTATATAGTGGGACAGTTTTTTGATGACTTGATGGAGAAAACATTTATTTATTCACTCAACAGATATCTATCAAGTGCCTAAACAGTGCTAAATCCTGGGAATATGACTGATAGGCATGGTTGCTATCCTCATGGAGTTTATAGACCCATGGACTTCTAGAATAATGCTCTATACTGTTCATTTCATTCAGGTCCAGCGGCCTTTGTCTTAAGAAGAATCAATGCATTTGAAGATAGAATTGAACTGAATGTAGGCTTAGAGCAACTAGACATATTCTAAGCCAGTTTCAACAGTTAATTATTTTAAATGGTTTTCTCATTAGTTAAAAGGAAGAGGAGATAATAGGAAGGAAAAAATATTGATAAATGTCCACATTGGACTAAGTTTGGTAAGTATAAAAAATGAAGTGTAGTTAATAAAGAACAAAGAAGAAGATTTCCTCTTAAGTCACAGTTATTATACATCATCATTAGAGAGGGGACTTGCTGCTCCCTCTACTAGATTAATAGCCTGGGCATTCGTCTCTTTGACCTCAGCTGAAGTAGAAGCACCAGGCAACAGAAGCAGAAAATGGAATAAAAGGAAGTACTATCTAGTATTTCATCTGGGCATGGAAATTAAAAAGAGGAAGCATTTAAATTGTAGAGGGGAATGTGAAAGGAAAGGATGTTGCTCTTTTCTTTCCCTTGACAGTCCTACCCTTTGAGAACCAGCTGGCTGCTCCTGGGTCACTAGGCTTAGTCATTCCTCTTTTCAATTACAGGAACATCCTATTAACAAGGAGATGAAGTGGGGAGAGAGAGAAGAGAAAGAGAAGGGGAATATTTTTTCACATGGAGAAAAAAGGCACATCTGTCAGGAAATTGGGAGTGAAATACAAGGTAACATTTCCCTGCCCCTATTATTTTCACTTTAAACAGTATGACACAAACCAATGTTTCAAGAGGTTTGAAAATAATGGAGAGCAGGGCACAGAAAATATAACTGTTCTATGGAGTCTATATATTCAATTGCAGGGACTATAAATAAATGGGGAAATTTGAGAACATATGACTAAACATTTGAAGTGTTTGTTTAAAAGAATAAACATGCCTTAGTACTGCTGTCAGAGAAAAAAAAAGGACTGAATGCAACATGGGGTTTTCATATGATTCTCTCAGAACCTCACCCACTATTTATGGTTGTATGCTTTCAAGAAATATGAGTGCATCTCAAATTATTACAACTTTCATATTGCCATGAAATACTGAACACTGTCATCTGCTAATTCAACAGAAGACCCTTCCAGGTCTATGGTTCTATTATTTCATTAAAATACTCATTAAAAGTGAATGATGGGAGCAGATGTAGCTCAAGTGGTTGAGCGCCTGCTTTCCATGTACGAGGTCCCATGTTCAATCCTTGGTACCTCTGGAAAAAAAAAAAAAGTGAATGTTGTTTCTGACTGTATTGTCATAATATATCAAACTGAAAAATCAAAATAAAAAAGGAAACAGGACTCTGTCAAGTTTTAAAACTTAATCAGATGGGTATTTAGCTCTTTTCCTGTAATGAAACAGAAGTTTCTATCAGATGTTACTAATGATCATAATGTGGAAACCGAACTGCTTTTAGTACTTCACCAGCTTTCTTAATATGGGTAAAGCAGGAGTAAAAATTGATTCAGATAATATGTCCTGGACTTCTGGGGTCTCCATTCTCATGTGATAAAATTTTGAGGACTAAAAATATAACATAAATATAGAGACCAGATAAAGTTTTTAGTGTCATGTTAACACATCCTAAAGTTACTTGGATTTTCATTTCACACATTTCTAACACAGTCTCTTGGGAGTTCTCCTTTTGGATTCCACCTCTGATATCAGAGATTCATTATTTTTATGCACTGATAATATTTTTAAATGTATCTTAGGATTATTTTAGTTTCCATGGATGAAACACTGAGAAACTGCTTTGTAATCCTGGTTTGGCCGTGGACCTACGTGTGTGAATTTTAGTCAGTTCACCTCTTTGAAATTCCCATCTCTCTTCTCAAAATAGCCAATACTAAACCTGGCTGATATCATGGCTTTACTCTTTGCAAAGAAACCTCATAAATCAATTTGAAAATGTGGATCTCAAATCTTCAACAGGATTAAAGTTATTAAAGCAAATTAAAATACCAATGTTGCTTCTTCATGAAACAGAAGTGTTTCCAAAGAGCTGTCTATTTTTTAATTGAGTTATTCATGAATTATTTCAATTGAAAGACTTTTTTTTTTTTTTTTTTAGGAGGTACTGGGGTTTGAACCCATAACCTTATACATGCAAAGCAGGCACTCAACCACTGAGCTACAACCACTCCCCTTGAATAACTTTTTTTTTTTTTTTATTTTTTAAAAGATAGATTGAATAACTTTTAAGTTTTTATGAATCAAAAATCAAAGACATCACTTTTACTTAATGCAGCTCAGGTGTGTGTGTGTATATATGTGCAGGTGTGTGTACAGTGCATATATGTGGGCCTGGTCAAAATAGGAGTCATAGAGGCCCAGCACTTAAAAGTTTATGTTCCACATATATAATTGAAAACAGTAGTAAATGATATAAAAATCTGATTTTTCTTGTAAAGATGATGACTACTCCAAGGCTTTCTGTGAAATATAAATCATAATTTTTTCAATAAGTTTTTTCATAGGGCCCTACTTTACTGATGCCCTCACCACATAGCATAGTCTGCATGAGGGTATGCATCAGGATTGCTCAATTTTAATCAAATTAACCAGATATTGACAAATCTCTGCCTCAGCTCTATGAGCAAGCCTTCTGAGTGCATCTTCCATGCTACTTGCTTTTCTAAGTATTTGCTTTTAACTTAATTTATCCTCTTAGTCTCAGTGGGAAGTAGAAAATTTCAGTGAAATATGTGCTCAGTTTCTTGTTCAGTCCCTAATGAAATTTGCACTCGAAAAGGGTTAGTGTTTTGGAAAATTTTAGCGTTAAAAAGAAATATTTGATTCCAGCTATTCTTTTAAGCCAAAGTAAAATACCTCTAGTGAAAAAGTTCCAAATCATTGAGTTGAAGAACATTCCAGTAATAATCCCTCAAGATAAATTAAGGTGCTTTCTTTCCTCTGTAATTATTTTTTTGTATAATCTCATGGAGCCTAGTACGGGCTGAATATGATGAGTTTCTCCATTACATCTGTTCTAGTTGCACATTAATGCCTAGTGTGTTATGGATTTGCAGTTGTCTTTTCTGGGAGGTTTATACACAGTTTCCAGCTGACATGGTAGTGAGCAGAAGCTAATGAACTCCATTCAGCACACACCATCCACCGTGACTGCATTTGTTTGATTTACTCTTCTGTGTTGTTGTTTTCTCTGTCCCTTGCATTTTGTCTTCCAAGGCAACTAAGGGCCAATTTTGAGGACTGCCTCTGGTAGCTCTTCAGCCTGTGCTTATTAAAAGTATGGTCCAGCCCCGGACTGGAGCTTCTGGAGCAAAGAACAGGTGAAAAGACTAGGTTGCCAATCATAGATGAAAGCCAAAGAACAGAAGATAACTTTTGTATTCCAGAGCATTTGAGGGAATCTCAGCAATTGAGGACTGAAAGAGGGAGCACAGGCTAGAGGGGACCCTTGGAACAGGACATAGAAGCAAAGACCCTATAGGGGTAGAAACAAAGTAGGGAAAGCCACAGAGTCCATACAGGAGTGAGTAGGAGAAGAATCAGGGAGACAAAAGGCCTTTGACAATTGAAAACCCAGATTAGAGATGAGCTGGGAAGAATGCAGGGTGTGGGATAACAGAGAAAGTGTGAGTCTGTACAGAATTCAGAGTAAAAACGGCAGCAGGGGGGAGGCAGGGAAGGGGAAGGGGAGAGGGAGGCAGAGAGGGAGAGGGAGAGCGAGGTCTAGTGATGACTAGTAGTGTATTACCTATGGTAAAACCCAAGAACACTTAGCATTTTGGTGATTTGGGAATACATTTGTATTTCTATTCATATTAATCTATTTCTCAAATCAACTGAGTTCAGACATAGGAGATCAAGGTTCTAGTAAGGGACTAATACTTCTTTGCTTTGTGATTATGATAATATCTGGATCTCTGTTCATTTGTAAAATGGTTTTAAAGGAGAGTGAAACTTTGGCGCGTGCGTGTGTGTAAATGAATATTTCAATATAATTTATGCTTCATATATTTCCCAAAATGACTTGACTACTTTGTAATATTAAAATATGCACAGAGTAAGAAATTTATATAGTATAAAAGCATAGATATGAGACCACATAGAAGGGAAGAAATCCATATATCGAAGAAAATGAGATGCAGTACTTACTAAAAATCAGCACTAAATTTAGTTCTGAGCTTCCTGGCAGCAGAGAAAAAGAGCAAAACAGGATTAGTTATAGTCTTCATTGTCAGATAAAAACTGTACACGTTTATGGGAAGCGGCTGTGGGTCAATCAGTAGGGCTCCCGTTTACCATATGGGAGGCCCCGGGTTCGGTGCCCGGGGCCTCCTGGTGAAGGCAAGCCCGCCCGCACGGCGTGGTTAGCTGACCCAGCGAGCACAAGCAGCAAAGGGGGGATAAATGAATAAATAAATAAAATCTTTAAAAAAAAAAAACAAAACAAAAAAAACTGTACACGTTTAGCTAAATACATTAAAAAGTTTCCTTCACTTCATTTTAGGAAGAATTTATCATATAGAGCAGGGATCAGCAAACCATGACCCATGGGCCAAATCTAGTGCCTCATGTCGTTTTGGAAACACTTTTATTGGAATACAGCCATGCCCATTTGTTTACTTATCTATGTCCCCTTTCGAGATACAGTGGCAGAGGTGAATAGTTGCAATAGAAACCTGGACTAAATAGAAACATGGACTAAAATATTTAGTATCTGACCCTGTACAAAAATGGTTTGCCAGCACCTGATATAGAATCTTCTAGTAGGGACACTGAACAAAATGATACACATTCGGTTAAATGACAGCTGAATATATTACTGAAACGTCTTTCAAAAGATTTCTTATATTAATTCCATCTAATAATCCAAGACAACAGTTTAGCTTATGATTTTGTGAAGGGATGAGTGTGTGTGTGTGTTGGGTGTGACTCAAGACTAATATACTCCAGAATCTTTCCTCTCTCGTTGTAGTGGACATTGCTGTTCTGAGACACTGAGCACCCATCCTCTTCATAGTGATCAAAGCCAGCTAATTTCATTCAGATATCCATGCCTCTTCCTTGGCCACCATGTGCTTCATGGGAAACCTACCTCCCACCCCCACCCCGTACTCCAAGGAATAAACCCTGATTGGCTCAAATCAGTCAGCATGTTCCATCCCTCTGGCTACAGTGCTTTATTCAGTTTTGAGCACTGGACAACAAATATGAGGAAAGAGTTTTTTAGAAGCTACCTGAGATATGTTTATTTTCTGCCAGACAAAAGCAAGAAAGTCGCTAGTTCCTGGAAGCTTCAGGCTGACATTGTATGTCAATAAGGAAAACTAACCTTAGAGGACGAAGAGGATCAAGCCGCATCTGAACCTTACTCCTTCTCTGGTCTTATCCATGTCATGAAGTTTAGTAGTTCTCATTGTTTAAGCCACTTTGAAGTTTTATATATTTTTGAATGAAAAATTCCTGATAAATCAGTTATCTTTCAGTACATATCGAGAAGTGAGATAATTTTAGAGCAAATGGTTAATTACCAAATATCAGAAACTCACCTGAATATTTTGGTGTTAAATCAAAGTTTATTCATGGTAAACATCTCTCACAGTTGCCTGGAGGGCAGAGACATCATGTGCTCTGCGTGCTTGATGAACCAGGGGCAAAAGTGAAATTCTCTTAGGAAAACTCAATGTATTCTCACCTAGAGAGCCATCTCACTTTGTAGAGAGGACAGTTTCAAGGGGTATTGCAAACTACTGAAATGAAAAGGGCTTTTCAGAGTCTTCCTTGAATAAAGGATGGTTCCTGTTTAGTGCAAATGAAGTACTGCAGGGAGCCTTGGGAAAATAAGGTTGTCATGGTAACTGATAACACTTTTTCCCTACGGAAAGTCAAGATAGAGACTCCACCATGTTTCCCTGAGACTTTTCCCAAGTAAAGGAAATAAGAAAAAGGGAAATAAAAGGAAGGGCTAGTATTTGGTAGAGCTCTGCTCTACCCACAGAGATAAGCAGACTTCTAAGGAAATCTGCATAATTAGCATTTGTTTGCTACATAATTACGTAATTGGCTGAACCAGGTAGGTGAAGGTGGCATTTCTCTTTTATAATTCAGTCCTCCCAGTGCAAGTGGAGAGCAGATTATTTTATAATGAAAGTTTGAGTAAGTACTGTCCAGAAAAAAATCCAGATTAAGTTTATAAAATAAACATTAAGCTATTTAACTAAGGACAACATTTAATGTTTAGTGTAAGGAGAACATTTACATGTTCGTTGCAAGCCATGTGAGCTTTCTGAACCTGTTTCCTTGCCTGTGATGTGAGCAGTGTGTGTGAGATCTCTAGTTTTCAAACATTTTTCTCAATAAATGCCTACATGAAAACCAAACCTATAAAACAGATAAAATTACAGTCTCAGGATGGAGCCGTAGCAAGAGGCTCAGAAACATATTTGCTGGGCTTCCCTTCTCTCCGTAATAGTGCTTAAGACCTCTCCAAGGATTCTCTAGAGCTTGGACTTACATGCTGGAAAAGGCCACTGGCAAGATGATATCTGTGACCCTTTCAAGGGCAGAAGTTCTTTGAATCTCTAATTGCAAATATAAAGCAGTTTTATTACTCATGTCTTAGAAAAGAATGCTTACCAATTCACATAGTTTTTTATATATGAAGACAGTTATTTTTATAGAAAATAATTGACAGTCTTATGCACTCTAAAGCATGTGTCTTTTAAATAGTCACACATGAAATGGCTTAATTGCTCTGAACAGGAACTAGTCTCCTCTCCTGGTAGCAGATTTCCAAATTGTTTAGGAAGGAGGAAGGAAACATCAACTTGATCAGAGTAATCTACTTGAAGGATGAATGGGCTAACATTTGACACAGAGCGACAGCCTTGACTTCTAGTTTCTAGAAGGAAATGACCAACTCTTGGAGACCTTGCTTTACAGATCTGTCCCTAGGAAGTGAAAGCAAGTCTTAAGAAAACCTAAACATATTTCTACTCTACAATATGATACAATTGTTGTAAAGTTAACAAACTTAAAATTAGTTGCTGGTTGTACAAGCTCTTTGAAAAGCTAAAGAGGCATTTCATATATAAGCTGGTGTCTGTAATGGAATATATTGGTTTAAATAAGATTTCAGATCGAGTTCATGGGCAACTCTATAAGGATGTATTGCCAAAACTTAAGGTAATGCTGCAAATTGTGTGAAGTTAAATTACATTTGTGGAAATGTTGACATATTATTTAAATATGGGGTCTACTTTATTGTCCAAGCTGGGATACTTTTGAAAATGAAAGGGGGAACTAAGTATAAGTAAAAGGCATTGGCTGATCTACAACACGTATACATGGGGACAACCCTAAGAATGTCAGATAAATGGTCACCCTAGGTGTAGCACCTTTAATGGCAGTAAATCCCCTGACCTGCTCTTGTAAAAGCAATATGATAGAACCCTAACTAATTCATCTCCTAAATACTCTTCTCTGGTCTTCAGTTTTAAAAGATAAATATTTGGAACTTGGAGGCAAAACAATTATCCTTCAGTCATTTGGAAACCTTTCCATATTGCTCATGGAATTCTGAGTACTTAAAAGCTGTAGAACAAGGCATTTGCCATGTATCTAGTTGGTATCTTGCTGGGTCTTACTTAGCTAAAACCAATTCACTAACCTAATGGATCATAATACAGTGTCTGTCAGCAAGATATTTATAATTTACTCTCTACTGTAGCTCTTGATATTTTCAGTAAGACCTCCTGAAATTTATAGATTTAATTGGTACCTTTTTGTCTGTCTCTTAACTTCTAGAAAGTTTTCTTAATCTTATTGCTTACCTTGTGCTTGGAAAGGAAATTGCAAGGGTAGATTTTTGTTCACTTCATTGATTCTGTTGTCATTTTCGAGTACAGGTCATTACTATGATAGATTATTTTTGGAAGGTTCTCATTTTAAAATATCTTATTAAAACTTTTTATACTACTCATGCAAAAAATTCTACATCAGTGCTCTCTTTCTCTCTCTCTCCCCCTCTCTCCCTTTCTCCTTCTCTCCAGTTTTAGAAAATTAACAAATCACCAATGAAGAACAGATGATTGTAGTAATGTCAAAATACGAGGAATGGTGTCAAACACTCTAAGTCACTGGTTCTCCACCCTGGTTGCACAGTATATTCGGGGGACTTTTTAAAATCCTGATCTCACAGCACTTACATCAGAAACTCTGTGCATGGGACCCAGGCATCAGTGCTTTTTCAAGTTCCCAAGTGATTCCAATAAGCAGCCAAGGTTGAGGTTGAGAACCACTTCTCTAGTACTCCACAATAGGCAATGACATTTAGGAAAACTGTAACTATTTTAGGGGCACATTTGTTTAAGGGGAGTTTGTGGGTTTATGTGGACAGGTGTGTGTGTGTGTGTTTGGAGTATTTGACAATAATAAAATTGGTAGTATTTAGGGGAAAAAACTGCCTGATATAAAAGGAGGTAATGACACTGTCCTCACCAACATAGGGAAAGCAAAGAAAATGAACTTATCCCTTGCAAATTATATTTTATCTGGAAGGAAAGCTTGGAAAACTTTAAGAAAATATTGAAAGAATTGATGTCAGGCCCCCAAAACCACAATGGCATTTTCTTGTGCTTCCTTTTAGTCTTATTCCTAGACATGTGTAGAGATATTCATTAGCATGGCTGTAATATAATTTAATTCATTTTAGTTGATTGGTGATGAGCTCTGTCTAGGGGAGTCTTTTACTAGAGGAATGTCTTTTGTCCATTTACATGGGGTGGGGTGGGTACGGGGGTGGGATTATTGTATATCCATTTCATGCCTTTCTGCTGCCTCGCCTTTTTGTAGGACATGCACACACTGACTCTGGGCATTGCATGTGACTGACACTGTTTTATGGGACAGTAGCAAACCTGATGCAAGTAGAGCCTTGAGAAAGTATTTTCATACTTCTGCTTCCTCTCCTGTTCCCCACCTCTACCATGAGAACCATGAGCCAGCCTTCTAGAGGATTAGGAGGGATACATGGAGGGGAGCCCCATTGCCCTAGCAGGCTCATCCAAGAGCAGCCAGACCTCGTCCAGCCTGCTAGCTGAGCAAAGGCACGTGAAAGAAGCCCCACCAGGATCAGTCAGGCCTGGGCCAGATCAGCAGACCAACCCAACCAACCCACAGCCTCCTGAGAAATAACAAATTGTTTTACTTTTAAGCCACTGAGTCTTCACACAGCATTAAATTACATTATACAGCAAGAGGAAAGTCCTACAAAAGGTCATGCCTATGAGTGACAATGGAAGTGTTTAGTTTTGAGATGCCGCTGCAATTGAATGACCAGTTCCTTTAATTACTATAAGTTTGTTTAGGCTTGGATGGCTGAGGTGAAAATTTTCTCAGGCCTTCTGCAATGATCTTGTAGTTGTGACTTCCTTGATAGTGTCAGTCCTGAGTGTGCCTGCTGCCACCAGACTCAAGTCTTTGTAGGCTTGCTGGAGTTAACACAGTGATGAAGATATTTTAATGATGCTGCCTCTATTTGTCACTTGTAAGCAGTCAGTGAAGGGGATGACTAAGTTTTTATGAACCAAGTATTGGCCTAAAAGTCCCACAGTCTCTTCTATTCTAAGCATTCCTAATAGTTCCCTTGGATTCTTCTTGCACTCCATCCCACAACACGTACTGGCCCAGCATGGGCAATATCCAATAATATCTCCAAGGAGAAGGGAAATGTTGCCTAAATGAGCAGGAGTGCCAGGGTACAGGCACACATTTTACTAGTTTTCAGCTCTCTAAAATTTTCAAATCATTTACATTTAGCTTCTTAGTATAGTTCTATTTTAGTTTGGAAGTAATCATGTTCTCCACTCCCTCCTGAAGTTCCTTCTCTAGTAGTCGTGAATTTAAACGTACAAAATTCCAAGTAAAGATGTTTCTCTCCTGCAGTGCCTTCTATCTCCCTGACACTTGCTGTTAACTTTTTATACTCTCATAGTCCCATAGTGAGCTCTGCCAGGGTTTTCGTACGTAACTTTTCCATACATGATGGGTTCATTTTGATAATCCCTTAGGCAGTTACTTTTTTTTCAGTGAAGAACATAGATGTATAGTTTCTGAGTTCTGATTTTTGTTGCCATCACACTTTCATTCAATATGTCTTTATTGAGTATCAGGTAAGGACCAAGCTGTGTGGTAGGTGTAGCAGAAAAATCTGAGTCCAGCCTAAAGTTTATTCTTTTGTAGTTCATTTGTATTATCTAACATGGGTCCTTATAAATTTTTTTTTCCAGTATCTTAAGTTTTTTCAGTATATGTCTAAAATCACTTTTGCTTGAGATATAGTGAGCTCTCAATCTGCTTTGTGCATTATTTTTCTTAATGTTTTTTAAAATTATTAGTTTGATGATTGTTTCTTTTCCAGGTTTGCCTTCCTGAAAAAGTTTTTTTAATTCTTAAATTGGATCATCATTCTCTGTATAAAGTCAACTACTCTGAAGTCTTTTTCCTTTTTCTCTGCCTTCTGTGAGTACTTCCCAAATTTGTCCTCTACTCCACTGATTTGATGTTCTGCAGAGTAAATTCTGCTCTTTCCTGCCTCCAGTGTGATTTTAATTCTGTATTGTTTATAATGTTTGTGTAATTCTTTCATATCTGATAGATTTTTATTTATAGATAGTCCTACTATCTTACTACCTTTTCTTCTCCACCTCTACGCTTATTTCATTGGCATCATGTCTTCTTGTTATCTTTAAAGGATTTGAGCCTTCCTCTTCCTGAATTTTACAGATAGTATACTTTCTCTTTATTTTTTATTTTCTGTTTTCCTATCTTTAAATGAGTAAAGAAGTATCCTTAGATATTTGTGAATTGGCAAAGAATGTGAATTGCCTTTGGTCCCGCTATTTGTCTAGTTCCCTTCTTAAATCAATAACTGGAAGATTGGTTGATCTCTGCAGACCAATTCTCTGCAATTATCATACTATTCTCTAGCATGGATTATTGGACATATTTGGAATATATGCCCATCTTCACTGTGTGGGGAATTAACAGATGATTTTCAAAATATTATAATTGCCTTTGTGCTATGCCTTTGGACTCTTATCTGCCTTTGGTGTTTTATATGTAGGTTCTTTAGAATTCAATATATTGCTGAAAACCTTCATATCTACTTTTGGTCCTGTGGCTTTCTGGAAATTTCAGTCTCAAATTGGTTGTAGCAGGAAGCATCCTGTTTGGTGGGCGGCGTGGGGGGCAGAATGATGGGGAGTTCAGTAGAAGGATTTGAGTTTCTGAATAAGAGACACCAAGGGAGAGAGGAACAAGAGGTATTAAAACTGACTTTTGGGGGCGCTTAGCATGGTGGATCAGCAACAGTGTTTTCAATCTTTCCATCAACCGTGGCTTAGTTGAAATTCCTCCCAGATTCTAAAAGCAGATTGACGGTAAGGCAGATTTTTTATTGTTTTGAGTTGTCTTTTTTCATAACATCAAAGGTCTTTTCCTTGCAGGTTAAGAGAAATTTCAACACAGGTAGCTGGCCAGACTATTTTAATCTAAAAATCCCACTGGTAGAAGGAAAGGAATAGGGTAAAGGGACAGAGATAGAAGCTAGGCTTCTCCGAATATTTCTTGCTTATATATTTGACTTTGAAATTATATCAATATTTTATATAATTACAGGAGAAAATTACATTTTAAAAATCTTTCCTTTTCTGCCAATATAGTCCATTTTCCTTCTTGTCCTTCCTATACTCATGTGCTTCCTTTGCTCATGCCCATCACACAGAGCTGTCCCATGGTCTGCCCACTTTCCAAGATATCTTACATCATTTCTCCTTACCCACATCCCCATTGTCATCTCATATGCGCTTTTCTACCCTTTCTGGTTATTCCAGGGTCTGTCCCACCTTATCCATTTATTCCTCACACCTCATCATCTTTGAGGATGGAAGGTGAGAGAACAAAGAAAAGTTGTCTTAGATTTTGTTTCTGTTGGTTGTGATGTGATGAGTTTCACTGCCTCAGGTGGAAATGATATAAACCTTGGAAATTCAGGAATTTGGGAATTCAGGAAAGTATGAAGCACTAATTTGTTATGTTTTCCAGGGACATTTATATGAAAAGGTATTTTAAATTTAGATCCTCTAAGTTTTAAATCCATAGCAAATTCATGCTATTCTGGCATTCTTAAACTACAATCTAAGCATGGAAATAAAGCAATATTTTTAAACCTACTTCATATTCTGTGTGGTACTGGGGTCTATGAAGGACTTTGAAGAAGTGTTCCCATTCTTTGCCCTTAAGGTTAAGAAGCACTAGAAGATAATGTTAAAATTCAAGCAACAAGACAACATAATTAAGGCATAGAATATATGGCATAGACTCAGTGTATTGTAAGAACAAACGATGAGATTCATGAGGGTATTAAAACGTGATCAATTGGTGCTTCAGAGTTCAGTACAATTTAGAAAAGCAGAGTACATGCATAAATATACCAGAATATTTTTGAAAATGAGAAAAATAGAAATCTTCTTTTTATTTTATGGAATGCTTTAGGTAACACTGTTTTGTAGAGGTTTTGTCTAGATAGGCTAGATGTTTTACTCACTAAGGAGGCAGTCAAATAAAAAACTGCATGTTTAATTATGAGAATGATAAATATCAGGTTGACTATTATGAAAATCTCTCATATACCTTCAATTTCTTTATCTGCAGAATGAAGGGTTGACATTCAATGTTAATACTGTTTATAGTCTACTCTTGTCTTCGTTTTTCCAGGCTGCTATGACTAGTACCACACAATGGATTAGTGTAAACAATGATAATTTTATGGGCTCACAGTTTCGAGGCTAGGAGAAGTCCAACATCGAGGCGTCAGCAAGGCACCGCTCCCTCCTCAAAGTCTTTAACGTTACGGTGTCGGCCGCCGGCGATCCTTGGGTTTCCTTGGTTTGCAGCCCTGCCTCTCTTCCTGTAGTGATACCCTTTTCTTTCTCTTCTGGGTTCTGATGACTTCCGGTTTCCTACTCTTCCCATTATCTTTCTCTTACTCTAGCTTCTGGTTTCTTTCTCTTTATCAAGCCTCCTGTAATCCATATTAAGATTAAGAGCATGTCTATATTGGGGCACTTAATTCAATCTACCACAAACCTTAACTGTAAAACTATAGCAGCCTATTTCTATTTTGTTTCTAAAATTGGCTCAAAACATTCCTGATAGGAAACATCTGAATGAAAACTAAGTTATACTGGTCCATAAAATATATTTTAATATTCTTGATTATTGAAATGATAAAATATACAAGGGTCATTTATTATTTGCAATATATAGCACACATCTATTGTTCGTCCTGGGAAGGTGAATGAGAGATTATTTGCAAGGTTGATCTTAACTATTTTCACTCTGGAATGTTAGGTTTTAATCCTGATAATTTGCACCAATTTAAACCACTGAAAATTTCACATATTCATGAACTCTCGTATTAAGTCCAATCATTCTGAGCTGTATTTTATTGATGTGATAAACTTCATTTGTCATCTAAAATGTTGCAAATGCAGTATTTTCTTAGAATGTTCCATGTTACAATCTTTAAAGATGCTTGCATTAAGCTAAAAAACCACTCTGAGAATAATTACTATAATAGTACCCATGCTTCACAATTTCGAGAAAGTACTCATTCAACATTTAAAAATTGTATTACAAATAATAATTAATGAAAATACATAAACTACCGGTGGGTGTTGCACACCCTGGTAAGTGTTGCTCTACCAGTGAAATAAGTGAGATAAAAAAATGTAAATGCCACACTCAAGGCCCTGTTTCCAAGAGCTGACTGAAGTCCCCTTGAGACATCTGTGCTCCCCCACTTCTAGAAATTCTGATTCTGTGGGTCACAGGTGGCCCTTAAGAGTCCATTTTAAGAACTTCATTGGTGATTGTCATATGCAGCTGTGGTTTAAAACCATTGTTTTAATGGTTAATATAGATTCCGTTTACTGCTTTTTCTGTTGCCTCAGATTGTAACAATTGCATGATTTTCTCCTTAAGGGGTGATTTTTCTCTGCAAAACTTAGTCCTCTTAGACATCATGCTTCAAAAGTCTCCAGGTATGGGTCCTTATATTATCACTTTCCTTAGAAAAGTGATTGAGCAACATTTTACCCTAGAAAGACTGGTGGAAGCCTAGGGGATAGGTCCCTACACTGGAAAGTGATAGAGAGAGCTAGAGTGCAATAAACTGGCTCTGTTATTGCAAGAGTACAGAAGGGAAGGATTTAACCCCAGACATCAACTCAATCAATAATTATAATTTGTATTCTAGCATTTGGTAGCCATGCAAAAGTACAATTTTGCGCAGATCTATGATCATTTTGCTAATTTTCTTTTGAGTTTACTAAATATTACAGGCTTATTAAGAGCACAATTAAGTGAAATATTATGTTCTTCATCTTTATGGAAAGTAGTTTAGTTTTTAATTGAAAAAAAAAAAAAACACTTTTAACTGGGCAGAACATTGTTTTTGTTTTGTAGTTTGAAATCCTTGGTGTTCTTGGTGATTTAAACCGGTGGTTCTCAAAATGAGATCCCTGGACCAGCAACATCAGCATGACCTGGGAACTTGCTGGAAATACAGATTCTCAGGCCACACACCAGACTACTCAATCAGAAACTCTGGGTGCGGGCCAACCACCTGGTGTTTCAACAAGCCCTTTAGGAGTTTCCGATGTGTGCTTAAGTTTGAGAACCACTGTTGTAGAGACACAAGTTAGCACATGCATAGTACAGTTTGCATATTTCCTTAAGTCATATAGTCAGCAAAGATTTATCGAGTGCCTACTTTTTTTTATTTTAAAAGTAAACTCTATTTGCACGTATAGTCAAAAATTAATTCTGAAGCACTTACTACTGGCAGACATTTTGAAAAACAATAGGTAGATTCTAAACGTGTCAGGTATTCAGGAAATATACTATTTTGTTGGGGAAATAATACATGCTAAGAAGCCTAGGAAATAACATGTGTAAGATGAAATAATATACATTTTATGAGGGCCTACTCTTGATAGGCACTGTGTTAGGCACTAGGGATATAATCTAGTGGGTAGGACATATATTGAGCAATACAAAGAGATGTAAAATTATAGCTGTCCTGCTACAATAGTATCGGTATTGTGGTATCGGTGCATAGTATCGGTAAATTCAGGAAATTTTCCTCTACCCCACTAGATTTATCTACTTATCTATTTATCTAGGGATTTTCTTGGGGGAGTGTCTAGACTCTAGGCCAAGGAATTATATACAAAAATTTCCTGTGATGGGAGGAAGCAGGTCCCTTTGAGGAACCTATAGAAGGCCAGTGTGGTTAGAGAGGAGAGAGTTGGGGATAGGGTGGTGTAAGGTAAAGTTAGAGAGGTAAGCAGGGGTCAGACCATTCAGTGCCTTCTAAGCCAAATGAGGGATATCGAACTGTGTAACCTAAGGCCAATGGAATATCATTGAACAATTTTAAACAGGAATAAAGTAATTTGATTGGATTTTTGTTTTAAGAAGATCAATATGCTTGCTAGGTGAATTGGGGTGAATGCTGGAGGATATGTTTAGGAGGTAGGGAGCAGGGGCAGATTCACCAGCAAATCCAACGTGAGACGAAAGGTCATCCATTTTGAGTACACCTGTTATTTGGGGGCTGGAATAGTGGCACAAAAACTAACTAGTAGATTATGGTATTTATTAATAGCTTTATTGATGTAAAATTTACCCATCATAAGGATACAATTCAGTGATTTTTAAAAAAAATTATAGAAATGTGCCACCATAACCACAATTCAGCATTAGAACATTCCCATCACCCTAAAAAGATCCTTCCATCCCATTTGCTGTTAAACCCTACTCTCACTTCAAGACCAAAGCAATGTTGGTCTGCTTTCTGTATAAATTTGCCTTTCCAAAGATCTTAGGGAAATGGAATTATACAATATGTAAATTTTTTGTGTCTAGCTTCATTCACCTAGCACAAAGTTTTTGATGTTCATCCATGTGTAGCATGTATCAGTAGTTCAATCCTTTTTATTCATTAGAGAAGTTTTGGGTTTACAGAACAATCGTGGATAAGATACAGGATTCTCATACACCACCCCATCACCAATACCTTGCATTAGTGTGGAACATACAATTGATGATAGCACATTGCTATAATTGTACTATTAACCAAAGCCTATGGTTTAACTTAGGGTTCACTGTTTGTGTAGTGTACTTCCATGGATTTTTAAAAAATTGTTCTGTTACCTTATATGTAATCTAACATTTCCCCCTTTTAATCACATTCACACATATATTCCACTGCTGTTAATTGCATTCACAATGTTGTGCTACCATCACCACCATCCAAGTTCAATCCTTTTTATGACTATGTATACCACGTTTTGTTTATACATACACCAGTTGATATACATTTTGAATATTTCCATTTTGGCTGTTATGAGCCTCCACTTTCGTGTGGATATATGTTTTCATTTCTCTTGGATAGAAATTGCTGGATCATAAGGAATGTTTATGTTTAGCTTTTTAAGAAAATGCCAAATAGTTTTACAAAGTGACTGCACCATTTTCCATTCCCAATAGCAATTTGTGAGAGTTCTGGTACTTCCACATCCTTGACAATTGTTGGTATAGTCAATCTTTTACATTTTAGACATTCTAATAGGTGTGTAGAGGATTCTCATTATGGTTTTAATTTGCATTTACTTAATGACTAGTGATGTTGACATCTTTTCATGCACTCATTTGCCATCTATATATCTTTTCTTAAGAAATGTCTGTTCAAACATGTCCATTTTTAAGTGGGTTCTTTGTCTCTTTATTGAATTGGAATAGTTCTTTATATATTCTGGATAAAAGTCTGGTATCAGATATATAATTTGGAAATATGTTCTCCTAATCATTTTCTTGTCTTTTCATTCTCTGAATAGTGTCTTGTGAAGTAGAAATTTAAAAAATTTTGGTCAAGTTCAGTTTACCAATTTGTTCTTTTATTGGTAGTGCTTTAAGTGTCATATAAAAATCTCTTTGCCTAAACCGAGGTCATGAAGATTTTCTCCTATGTTTGCATCTAGAAGTTCTATAGCTTTACCTCTGTGATCTATTTTGAGTTAATTTTTGTGTGTTATGTTAGTTTAGGGTTTAAGTTTCATAATTGTCTTTGTCTTCTTTTTCATCCTCTTCCTTCTTCTCCTCCTCCACCTCAATCTTTTTCCTCCCATCCTCTTCTTCTTCTTTTTCTTCTTCTTCTTCTTCTTCTTCTTATTATTATTAGTATTTGTATATGCATGTGGATATTCAATTGTCTCAGCAATATTTGTTGAAAGGCTATCCATTCTTCATTGACTTGTTTTGGCACCTTTGTAAAAAATCAATAGGCTATAAATGTAAGGGTTTATTTCTGGACTCTAAATTCTGTTCTATTGATCTGTATGCCTGTCTTTGGACAATTCCATACACTCTAGACTACAGTAGCTTTATACTAAGTTTTTGAAATTGGGAAGTGTAAGACCTCCAACTTGATTCCTCTTTGTCGAAATGTGTGTGCCCATGTACATGTGTGTGTGTGTATGTGGTTGGTAGTCTAGGTCCTTTGTGTTTCCATGTAAATTTTGGAATTGATAGGGATTGTGCTGAATCTGTAGATCAATTTGGAAAGTATTGACATCTTTCTCAGTTTTCCAGACTGTTATAACAAGTACAACACAATGGGTTGGTTTAAAAAATGGGAATTTTTGTCTCATGGTTTCAGAGGCTAGAATGCTTGCTTTTTCCTGGGGTCAATAGCATTCTGACTGGCCAGAAATCCTTGGGTTCCTTGACTTTCCCATCACATGGTGAGGTCCTCTCCTCTCTCTTCTGGGTTCCTGCTGACTCCCAGCTTCTCCCTGTGCTCTTCTCCAGCTATGTCTGAATTCATTCTGCTTATAAAGAACTCTGGTAATCTGGACTAAGACCCAGCATCATTCAGTTGGACCACACCTTAACTAAAAATAACATCTTCAGGATATCCTATTTACAATGGGTTCACACCCACAGGAATACAGATTAAGATTTAAGAACATGTCTAAATTGGAGTACATAATTCAATCTACCCTACCATCTTAACAATATTAAGTCTTTCTCTACATGAACATAGGATATCTATTTATTTACTTAGATCTTTAATTTCCCATAACATTATCATTTTCAGCGTACAAGTCTTTCACTTCATTGGTTAAATTTATTCCTAAATATTTTATTATTTTTGTTGCTAGTATACAGAAATACAATTGATTTTTTGTGTGTTGATTTTTTTTATCCTGCAACCTTGTTGATATCATTTATTAGCTCTAATTTTTTTTTGCTCCTTAGGATTCTCTCTATATAAGTTCATACCATCTGGAAATGGAAATAAGTTTTACAACTTCCTTTCCAACCTCAATGCCTTTAATTTTTTTTCTATCCTAATTTCACTAGACAGAACTTCCACTACAATGTTGAATAGAAATGTCAAGAGTGGGCATCCTTGTATTGTTCCTTATCTTAGCAGGAAAGTTTTCCTCCTTACACCATTATGTATGCTATTAGTTATGGGTTTTTCATAGATGGTCTTCAACAGATTGAGACAATTCTCTTCCTTTACTTGTTTGTTGAATGTTTTTATCATGAGAAGGTGTTGGGTTTTATCAAGTGCTTTTTATGTGTCTATTCAGATGATCATTTGGTTTTGTTCTTTAGTATGATGTGTTACATTGATTGATTTTTGTATGTTGAATCAACTTTTCTTTCCTTGATAAATCCCACTTGGTCATAGGGTATAATCTTTTTTATATGTGTCTGGATTTGATTTGCTAATATTTTGCTTAGGATTTTTGCATCTTTGTTAATGACAACAAAATCATTGGTCTGTGGGGAGGGGCAAGATGGCAACAAAATAAGGAGCTCCAAGAGTCAACTCGTCCTATAAGGCAGTTAGTAATCACCCAGAGCTATCGAAAGCACCTGTTTGGGGGCCCCCAGGAGACCAGAAGAGCATCTTGCAACATCATTGAAAGAATGGAAGGAGGAGACTGCTGATCTGTAGTGAAAAATTCATGAGTAGGGCACTCCAAGCCATGGAGGCCAGTGTGCCCATCCTCCACTTGTGGTAAGAGCTGCCTTGCTATTCCATGGCTGGAGTTAAAGGCTCCATTTCCCAAAAATGGGGGAGGAAGAGATGGTTGGCCACCGAGTTCAGCTATTTATTAGTAAATTTGGCTGGCTAAAGTATCTTGCCCCAGACAGCGGAGGAAGGGGCATGAAGCTTCATCAGTCTCCCCAGGCAATGAAAGACATTCTTGGCCTGTACAACTTGGATAATTACACATGGCTGCAGCTCTGTCCCTACCCCTGGCAGAGGAGAAAGGTGGAAGAAGCATCGTTGGTGTCTAGGGTAATGCGGGCAACTACAGACTCTACAGCTTATAGTACCAACTACATCCTCAGCTCCTCCTACACAACCAGCAAGGGAGAAAGGGCAAGAAAGCCCTAAAGTAAAGAGAGAAGCTGTGTCAGAATAAATACATCTAGTAAACCAGATGCCAAGACACCAATGAAAAATTACAATCCATACCAAGAAACAGGAAGATATGGCCCAGTTAAAGGAACAAGACAAGCTTCTAGATGACATAAAGAAGTTGAGACCACTAGTTATAGGGTTTAAACAAATCTCCTTAATAAATTCAACAAAATGGTTAAAGAGATTGAGGATATTAAGAAGACACTGAAGAAGACACTGTGTGAACACAAGGGAGAATTTGAAAGCATACATAGAAAAATAGATCTTATGGGAATGAAAGGTACAATAAATGAAATTAAAAATACACTGGAGGCATATAATAGCAGATTTGAGGAGGCAGAAGGAAGGATCAGTGAGCTTGAAAACATGGCTCCTGAAAGCAAACATACAAAAGAACAGATGAAGAAAAGAATGGAAAAAATTGAACAGGGTCTCAGGGAACTAAATGACAGCAGGAGACGTGCAAGCATATATGTCATAAGAGTACCAGAAGGAGAAGAGAAGGGAAAAAGGGCAGAAGGAATATTCAAAGAAATAATGGTAGAAAATTTCCCAACTCTATTGAACACATAGATATCCGTGTCCAAGAAGTACAATGTACTCCATCTGAATAAATCCGAATAGACCAACTCTGAGACACATATTAATCAGAATGTCAAATACCAAAGACAAAGAGAGACTTCTCAGAGCAGCAAGAGAAAAGTGATGCATAGCATATCAGGGATATCCAATAAGATTAATTGCTGATTTCTCATCAGAAACCATGGAGGCAAGAAGGCAGTGGTATGATATATTTAAGATACTGCAAGGGAAAAACTTGCTAGCCAAGAATCTTATATCCAGTAAGATTGTCTTTTTAAAATGGCAGTGAGTTTAAAATATTCACAGATAAAAAGAAACTGAGAGAGTTTATAACAAAGAGACTAGCTTTGCAGGAAATACTAAAGGGAGTTCCACAGCCTTAAAAGAAAAGATAGGAGAGAGAGGCTTAGAAGAGAGTCTAGAAATAAAGGTGATATAAGTAAAAGTAACTAAATGTGTAAAAATTGTGGTGAAAATAAAATATGATAGATAAAACCCAAAGGTCAAAATTGGTGAAATAAGAACTGCCTTTACAGTATTAACATTGAATGTTAATGGAATAAACTCCCCAATTAAAAGACACAGTGTATTAGTCAGCCAAAGGGGTGCTAATGCAAAATACCAGATATTGGTTGGTCTTTATAAAGGTGTTTATTGGGGGTAGAAGTCCACAGTTACCAGGCCATAAAGCATAAGTTTCTTCCCTCACCAAAGTCCATTGCCATGTGTTGGAGCAAGACAGTTGCCGACGTTTGCCACGGTTCAGGCTTCTTGGGTTCCTCTCTTCCTGGGGCTGCATTTCTCTCTGGGTTTAGCATCTCTGTTTCCTCCACAAGGTCAGCTGTAGACTGTGAGGCTCTCTAGGCTTTGCTTCTCTCCACAAAGCCAGCTGTGAACTCTCAGGCAAATGGCTCATCTCTATCCCGGGGCCTTCTCTCCAACATCAAAACTCCAACATCAAAACTGCTTCAACTCTGTTCTTGCCATGCCTTTTATATTTGATTCTCCTCAATGCCCTACTGACATGGCCCAGTTAATGCCCTAATCATAACTTAATCATGTCCACATTAGCATACCCGTTTACAAGCATAGTCCAATATATATTTTTGGAATTCATAATTACTTCAAACTGCTAAACGGCTACACACAGACTGGTGGAATGAATAAGAATATACGAGCCATCTATATTCTGTCTCCAAGAGACTCACTTTAGACCCAAGGATACCAATAGATTGAAAATGAAAGGCTGGGAAAAGATATTCCATGCATGGAGTAAACAACAACAACAACAAAAACCTGTAGTAGCTATACTTATATCAGATGAAATGGACTTTACAAGCAAAACTGTTATAAGAGGCAAGGAAGGACATTATATATTAATAAAATGGGCAATTCACTAGGAAGAAATAACAATCACAAAAGTATATGTACCTAACCAGGATACCCCAAGATACGTGAGGCAGACACTGGCAAAACTGAAGGGAGAAATAGATATCTCTACAATAATAGTTGGAGACTTCAATACACCACTCTCAGCATTGGATAGAACATCTAGGCAGAGGATCAATTAAGAAACAGAGAGCTTGAATAATATGATAAATGGACTAAATTTAATAGACATATACAGAACATCATATCCCAAAACAGCAGGATATACATTCTTTTCAAGTGCTCATGAATCTTTCTCCAGGATAGACTGTATGTTGGGTCAGAAAGCACAGCTCAATAAATTCAACAAGATTGAAATTATGAAAAGTACCTTCTCTGATCATAATGGAATAAAGTTGAAAACCAACAAGAGGCAAAAAAAGGGGGGGGGATTCAGAAGTATATGGAGATTAAATGTACACTGTTAAATAATCAGTTTGTCAAAGAAGAGTTTTTGAGAGAAATCAATAAATATCTCGAGATGAATGAAAATGAAAACACAGCATATCAGAACCTGTGGGATGCAGCGAAGGCAATGCTGAGAGGGAAATTTATAGTCCTCAATGCTTACATTAAAAAATGAAGAAAGACCTAAAATCAATGACCTAGCTACCTAGCTGCAGGGACTAGAAAAAAACAGCAAACTAATCCCAAAGCAAGAAGAAGGAATGAAATAACAAAGCTCAGAACAGAAATAAAAGAAATTGAGAACAACAACAAAAAAACACAACAGAGCAAATTAACAAAACCAAAAGTTGGTTCTTTGAGAAGATTAACAAAATTGATAAACCCTTAGCTAGACTGACAAGATGCAAATAAATGAAATAAAAAATGAAAACGGGGATATTACTACTGACTCCACAGGAATAAAATAGATCATAAGAGGATAGTATGAACAACTATACACTTAAAAAAGTAGACAATGTAGACAAAATAGAAAAATTTCTAGGAACATACAAACCTACAATGACCCAAGAAGAAATAGAAGACCTCAACTAACCAATCACAAGTAAAGAGATTGAAACAGTCATCAAACAACTCCCTCGAATGAAAAGCCCAGGATCAGATGGTTTCACAGTTGAGTTCTACCAAGCATTCAAAGAAGATTTAATACCAGCCTTACTCAAGCTCTTCCCAAAAATTGAACAAGAGGGAACACTACCTAATGCATTTTATGAAGGCAATATCACCCCAATACTGAAGCCAGATAAAGATAATACAAAAAAAGAAAATTACAGACCCATTTGTCTAATGAATATGGATGCAAAAATCCAGAACAAAATACTTGCTAATTGAATCCAACAATACATTAAAAGAATTATTTAACATGATCAAGTGGGTTTTAACTGAGGCATGCAAGGGTGGTTCAACAAAAGAAAATCAATCAACATAATACACTACATTAATAAATCAAAGAAGAAAAACCACATGGTTCTATCGATTGATGCAGAAAAGGCATTTGACAAAATACAGCCTCCTCTCTTGATAAAAATACTACAAAAGGTAGGAATCGAAGGAAACTTTCTCAAAATGATAAAGGCCATCTATGAAAAACCCACAGCTCACATTGTACTCAATGGTGAAAGACTGAAAGCTTTCCCATTGATGTCAGGAACAAGACAAGGATGCCCGCTGTCACCACTGCTGTTCAATATAGTGCTAGAGGCTCTAGCTAGAGCAATCAGGCAAGAAAAAAAAATAAAATAAAATAAAGGCATCCAAACTGGAAAGGAAGAAGTAAAACTTTTGCTATTCACAGGTGATATGATCCTATACCTAGAAAGTCCTGAAAAATCTACAACAAACCTGCTAGAGCTAATAATCAATTTCAGTAGGGTGTCAGGATACAAGATCAAATTGCAAAAATCAGTAGTGTTTCTATATACTAGTAATGTGCAATCTGAGGAGGAAGTCAGGGAAAAAAATTCATTTATAATAGCAACTAAAAGAGTCAAATATTTATGAATAAACTTAACCCAGGATGTAAAGTACTTGAATTCGGAAAACTACAATGCATTGCTAAAAGAAATTTTAAAAGAGCTAAATAATTGGAAGAATATTCTATGCTCACAGATTGGAAGACTAAATATCTTTAAGATGTCAGTTCGACCCAAATTGATATACAGATTCAATTCAATCCCAATAAAAATTCCACCAACGTTTTAAAAATACATTTTTAGTACAGAAATTGTGAATTTACAAAACAGATTATGAGACAATATCATCAGACTATTACCACCAACCATGTCTACCATCATTTTTTTAACAAATGGAAAACACAACTATCAAGTTTATTGGAAGGGTAAGGGGCGCTGAATAGCCAGAAACATCTTAAAAAGCATAAGTGAGGTTAGAGGACTCTCACTTCTGGACTTTAAATCATATTACCTAGCTACAGTGGTAAAAACAGCATGGTAACTGGCATAAAGATAGATACATAGACCAATGGAACTGAATTGATGGTTCAGAAACAGACCCTTACATCTCTGGTCAAGTGATTTTTGAGAAGCCTATCAAACCCACCCAGGTGGGGCAGAACAGTCTATTCAACAAATGGTGTTGGAAGAACTGGATATCCATAGCCAAAAGAAAGAAAGAGGACCCCTATCTCACACCCTCTACAAAATTTAACTCAAAATTGATTAAAGACTTAAATGTAAAAGCCAGAACCATAAAACTCCTAGAAGAAAATGTAGTAAAACATCTTCAGGACCTGGTGGTAGGTGGTGCATTCTTAAACCTTACACTGAAAGCATGAGCAAAGAAAGAAAACATGGATAAATGGGACCTCCTCAAACTTAAACACTTTTTTGATACAAAGGACTTCATCAAGAAGGTGGAAAGGCAGCCCACTCAATGGGAGATAATATTTGGAAACTGCATATCCAATAAGGGTTTGATTTCCATCCTATATAAACAGATCATACATACAACTCAACAATAAAAGAGCAAGCAATCCAATTTAAAGCATGTGCAGAAGATTTAAATAGACATTTCTCCAGAAAGGAAATACAAATGGCCAAAATGTGCATGAAAAAAATGTTCCCTATCCTTCCTATTAGGGAAATACCGATCAAAAACGACAATAAGATATTATCTCATACCACATAAAATGGCCATTATTAAAAAAAAAAAAAAAAAAAAAAACAGAAAACAATAAGTGCTGGAGAGGATGTAGAAAAGTAGGAACATTCCTTCACTGTTGGTGGGATTGTAAAATGGTGCAGCCTCTGTGGAAGACAGTTTGGTGGTTCCGCAGGAAGCTAAAATATAGAACTGCCATATCATCCAGTAATTCCTCTACTAGGAATATATCCAGAAGAATTGAAAACTGTGACATGAATAGATATCTGCACACCGATGTACATAGCAGCAGTGTTCACAGTTCCCAGAAGATGGAAACCACCCAAGTGTCCATCAACCAATGTATGGATGGACATAGTGCGGTGTATACATACGATGGAATATTGTGCTGCAGTAAGAGGAAATGAAATTGGGACACACATGTTAACATGGATGAGTCTTGAAGTCATTATGCTGAGTAGAGTAAGCCAGACACAAAAGGACAAATACTGCATGTTCTCACTAATATGAACTAAATACAAAGAATAAATTCATGAAGTTAAAACCTAGAGTATAGGTTATTAGGAGAAAAGAGGAGGGCTTTGAGGGAGTACTGATGCTTAATGTATGTAGAAGTTTTAATTTACTTGACAGTAAAAGTGTGGAAATGGATGGAATTGATGGTAACACATTATAGTGAGTTGCAGCTGGTTTATAAATGGGAATGTGGCTGAACAAGGTAGTCTAGGTATGTGTATCAGTCAGAGTTTTCTAGGGAAACAGAATCAACAGGAGATATCTGTCAATATTATGAGATTTTATGAGTCTCTCATATGACTGTGGGGATGCACAAGTCCAGGTTCTGCAAGTAGGCCGCAAACCAGGACCTTGTATGAAAGTCCAATGAAGGTCCTTCATGAGTTTTCGGGAGATGTTGGCTGTCCAAAGATGAGCTGGGAAATTCTCTCTGAATGTTGAAATCACTTCCCCTTTTAAGGCATGCAACTGATTGGATAAAGCATCACCCATTGCTGACAGCAATCTCCCTGATTGATGCAGATGTAATCAGCCATCCACGCAGTAAACTCACTGGTGACCAAAGTCCCTAAATGTCCTTGTATTACAATTAGCCCAATGCTCGCTTGACCAAACACCTGGACACAGTTACCTGGCCAAGTTGACACACTAGCCTAACCATCACAGTATGTAAGTGTCAATTGAAAGAAAGCTAGAGAATAATCTAGGTACTGAATAATACAATGAACCCAGAGGTGGATGAGAATTGTGGTTAATGTACAAATGCCAGAATGTCCTTCTTTGAACTAGAACAAATGTACATCACTATTGCAGGGTGGTAGGAATGTGGAGAAGCATGAGGAAAATACAGTTACTATAACCTATGGGTTATAGTTAACAGCAATACTGAAATATTCTTGCATCAATGCCATAGATGTACAGTGTCAGTAATAGGGGAAAAATATGGAAAAAATATGCCAAATGTATGTTGTGGACCATAGTTAGTGGTAATAGTCTGATTATATTATCTCATAATCTGTAACAAATGTTCCACAGTGGTGTGCTGAGTTGGTGAAGGGGTATTGCATGGGAATTCTACACATGTGCATGACTGTTTTGTAAGTTCTCAACTTTTGTAAAAAAAAAAAAAAAAAAATGATATATATATATATCTTTTTTTTTTTTTTTTTAAGAAAATCATTGGTCTGTGACCTTTACTTTTTGATATCTTTGTCTGGCTTTGGCATGAGGGTAATAAAAGACTCATAGAATGAATTGGAAAGAGTCTTCCCTCATCTATTTAGTGAAAGAGTTTGTGAAAATTTATAATGTTTATTCTTTAAATATTTGATAGAGTTCACCAATGAAACCATCTGGGAATTTTTAACACTTATTTAAATCCTATAATTTAATAAATATTGCCATATGCATGCAGCAATGAAACCCTAACCACAATGAAAATAATAAGCATATCCATCACTCCCAAAAGTTTCCTCATCACTCTTTGTAATGCCTCCTTTTCGTGCCTCCTCTACCCAAGGTCCCCTGGGAAACACTGATCTGTTTTTCTGTCATTATATATTAGTTTACAATTTTTTTATTTTATATAAATTAAATCATACATTATACATTCTTTTTGGTCTGATATTTAACTCAGAATATTTATTTTGGTATTTATCCATATTGTACCATATATCAATAGTCCATTTAGTTTATCCTTAAATAGTATTCTATTTTAGGGATATACTGCAGTTTTGTTTTGTTCTGTTTTATTTTTCTAATCCATTTGCCCGTTGATTGCTTTGGGTTTTTTCACAAGTTTTTGGCTATAAATATTCATATACAAGTCTTTACATAAATATATGCTTTCATTCTTGGGTAATACCTAGGAGGTGAATGGCTCAATCATATAGTAGGTGTATATTTTGCTATTTAAGAAATTGCCAAACTCTTTTCCAAGGTGGCTACACTATTTTCCATTCCCACCATCAGTGTATGATGATTACAGTTGCTCTATGTTTTAGTTTCCTTGGCTGCTCAATGCAGATACCATGGAATGGGTTGGCTTTAAACAGTAGGAACTTACTCACTTACCGTTTGAAGCTGTGAAAATGTGTAAATCAAGGTGATGCTTTCTTCCTGAGGACCAACTGCTGGTGGTCCTTGACTCCTCAGCTCCTCTGCCACATGGCGAGGCACATGGTGGTGTCTGCTGGTCTCTCCCCTCTCTTCCAGGTTTCCTTGCTTTCAGCTTCTTGCTTCTACAGCCCTCATTCTCCTCCTCCTCCTCCTCCTCTTCACTCCTTCCCTGCCTCTTTCCCTCCTTCCTTCTCTCTCTCTCTTTTTCTCTCCCTCTCTCTTCCTCTCTATCCCTCGCTCCCCCCCCCCAAGTTCATTCCATTTATAAAGGACTCCAGTAAGAATATTAAGACCCATCCTGAATGAGGTGGGTCACACCTTAACTGAAGTAGTCTCATAAAGAATTCCTACGTACAATAGGTTCACACCCACAGGAATGGATTAGCTTTAAGAACATGATTTTCTGGGGTACATACAGTTTCAAACCACCAAAGCCTACAGCCTTACAAACAATTTGTATGGTCAGTTTTTAATTTCAGACTTTCCAATTGGTGTGTGGTGGTATCTCATTGTGGTTTTAATTCTTCCATTCGTCACGGATAATGATGCTGAGTATCTTTTTTTTTTTTTTTAAGCTTTATTTTATTTATTTATTTCTCCCCCCACCCTCGTTGTTTGCGCTCACTGTCTGCTCATTGTGTGCTCTCTGTGTCTGCCCGTATTCTTTTTTTAGGAGGCACCAGGAACCCAACCCGAGAACTCCTATGTGGGAGGGCCACGCACAATCACTTGAGCTACCTCTGCTCCCTACTTGTTGTGTCTCTCGTGTTTCCTCATTGCATCATCTTGTTGCATCATCTCCCCATGCCAGCTTGCTGTCTTGTTCATCTTCTTTAGGAGGTACCCAGAACTGAACTCTGGACTTTCCCTGTGGTAGGCGGGCACCCAATTGTTTGAGCCACATCCACTTCACAATGCTGAATATCTTTTAATGTGCTTATTTACCATCTCTATGTCTTCTTTGGTGACGTGTTTGTTAAAAACCTTTGCCTATCCTTTTTTGATTGTTAATATTTTTAAATTAGATTTGCTAAAATTTTGTTCAGAAATTTGCATCTATGTTCATGAGGTGTATTGAACTGTAGTTTTCTTTTCTTGTAATATCTTTGGCTTGTTTTGATAATAGTGTAATGTCAGCCTTAATGATTTGGGAAGTATTTCCTCTTCTTCAGTTTCTGGGAAAGTTTGTACAGAATTTGTATTTTCACCAGTGAAGCCATGTGGTCCTTGAGTTCTCTTTGTGGAAAGTTTTAAAATATATAAATTCAGTTTCTTTAATAGGTATAGGGTTATTCAGGTTATCTATTTCTTCTTCAATGAGTTTTGGTCATTTATGCTTTAAACAATTTGTCCATTTTGTCTAAGTTGTTTCATTTATTGTATAAAGTGACTCATAATATTCCATTGTTTTCCTTTTAAAATTTCTAGAATCGGTGGTGATCTCACCCCTTTCATTCCTGATATTGATAATTTATGCCTTCTCTTTATTTTCCTGGCCAGTCTGGCTGGAGGTTTATCAATTATACTGGTCTCTCAAAGAACCAGTTTTCAGTTTCATTGATTTTCCTCTGTAGTTTTTCAGTTTTTATTTTAGTAATTTCTACCCTGATCTTTACTATTTGCTTTCTTATATTTACTTTGGGTTTAATTTACTCTTCCTTTCTAGATTCTTAAGGCAGATGTTGAGGTCCTTGATTTGCACACTTTTTAAAAATAATATAGGCATTTTGTACTCTAAATACTTCTTTAGAAGCATCTCACACATTTTGATATATTGTGTTTTCATTTTCATTCAGTTAAAAACACTAATTTTATTTTTGATGCACCTCTTAAATGCCCATATTATTTAGGAATGTGGTATCTAGTATCCATATATTTGGGGCATTTTGCATAGATCTTTTTATTGCTTTCTAATTTAATTTCATTTTGGTCAGAGAATATATTTTACATTGCTTGGATCAATTTAATGTTATTGACACTTGTTTTATAGCCTAGAATGTGGTCTGCCTTTGTAGACCACATTCCCGGAACACCTGAAAAAAATGTGTATTTTGTTGTTGAGTGGAGTGTTCTAAAAACATTAATTAAGTCAGAGTTCAGGGCATCAAATCTGCCCTTGATTCTTTTCTGCTGGTCCTTTTTGTGTCTCCCCAGTGCGGGTGTACCACCTCCAATCTCCCAGAAACACTCTTGCTATAACCATGACTGTATCCTTAAGCTAGTAGAGCCATTGGACCCTTCCCACTCACCCACCACCATGATCTTCACGTCTATCATCAACACACTGGTCTTGGACATCATCCATTGCTCCAAATCCAGTGAAACTGTCAGTCCTCGTGGCCTGCCATGTCCTGGTGGAGCCTCCATGCCAATGGAGTGGAAAGGCTATGGGGATTCCTACTCTTCCACAGACTAGACTCCTACGGTTCTTACTTGAATTTTAGCATTTCTTCAACCATAATTGCTTCTCACATTGTTGCATGTCTTTGGTCTTATTGCCTTAGTGCTCAAATTGTTGTTTTCCTTAATTTTGTTAAGCTCTGTAGTTGCTCTTTGGGGAGAAGATGTGCCAACCTCCTCACTCAGCCGTACCCAGCAGTCAGTTTTAGATTATGGTGTTTTAAGCAATGTGTGTAAAAGTTTTGAGGCAGTGCTCCATTAAGAAATTATTTTCTTTCTCCAAAATCCAAGATATGTTCTCAAAGTTTTGTTGCAACAGCTGAGAGAAAAAGAAATCTATCTATAAAGTGTAACTGTAATTAGCCTATTTTTGCAAATTGTATATTGGAAGAGTTATACCTTGTTAAGTTCCAGAATTTTTGCAGACATGCTCAGGAACAATCAGCAATTGAGCTAAAGAAGTATTTAAAATACAACGGGCATAGTCTTCACTTTGAACAGTTGCTCACAGTACTGCTGAGAGAGCAATGGAATTTTCTCTGAGGAAACTGGAGAGATCTGTTCTCTGTGAAATGTTATGGATGGTAAACTGGGCTGTGATACATCTAAGGATCAGTGGGTACAAAGAACCAGAAAAAAGAATAGAAGTAAATCAGGACATAATGTTTCCTTCATCTACTTGTAGATAAGATTTTTTTTCTAACCCAAGTGTCCTTTAAAGTTTCTACCATTTACATCACATCAACCCTTGGTAACAATTATATCTCATCTTTATGTATGTCTTACATACATAATAAGCTATCAAGACTATTGATTAAACATCCTAGACATAGTGAGGTTACATTGCAAGTTTTATTCTGTAGAGGTAAACAAATAATTTCTCTCTAATGGAAAGTATAAATCCAAATCTTGTAGTTTATTTCCCAGTAGATCATTTCTATTTAATGCAATGATCTTATCCTAACATCCTTATTAAAATACCTATAAATAAGTAACTCCTTAAATGTTCTTTGAGTCAGTCTTAAGATTTTACTGGTTTTTTTTATTCATTTTTGAATAGGGTTCATGTTACAACTACCTAGGAAGCAACCTCAAAATATTCACATTTATGTTTACCCCTCCCCTTCCACCTCTATTTCTATCACAATGTTAGGATTGCATTCAGCTGCATGTAAGATAAACCAAATTATGTAAGTTGCCTAAACAGAAGTTAGTTAGAAGTGGGCAACCCAGGGGAAGTGCAGATGCCCAAGGAAGTCATTGTGACTCAGTCTCTTTTTTGCTTCCTGTTCCTCCGATTTTTGAATGAGGTTTTGTTTTTGTTTTGTTTTTTTCTCATGATGATAAGATGTTGGCACTATCTTTAGTCATCATTCTCCATTCTAGGCAGGAAGAAAGGTTGAAGGGTAAAGAGCAAAAAACATGTCAGCTAGATCTGTTCTCTCAGGAAATCTATAGATTTACCAGATGTCCTACCAAGTAGATTTCTACTTTCATCTCGTTAGTCTGATTGGGTCACAGAGCCAACTTTAGCTACAAAAGTTTGGAGAGGTGACCAGAAATAGACATAGCACTTTCCCAATAAAATCTGTGTTCTCATAAGGGGAGAATCTATTTTAGATAGTCAACTAGCAGTGCCTATTATGACCACTGGAGAAAAATATTAGAATCTGCAGGATGGGGCAGTTCTGTATATTTTCAAATTTTTCTGCACTGATTCTAAGTCCCACTTTACTAAGTTGAAAGCTACTGCTTATATAATGGTGTTTGAACAAAGTCTATTCTTACCTGTTGAGTTATTTCACAGGACAATTCAGTACTAATTATCATTTCTAATTTATAACTATAAATACAAATGCTGGTACACTTCTAATATTTTGAAATTTCTACTTCTCTTCTTAAAATTCAAAATTTTACTCTTTGTCTCTCCCAAGTGGCATTTTGTTTGAGACTGTGGTTTTTGATATTGCTTCATAAATTGCTAAAGCTTAAAAAACAACAAAAGCTCACGATTCCATTGACAAGTTAAGATCTTTTCATTAAAGTGTCCGTACTTTGAAAGATACATTTAAACCTTGTCAGAAAATCCTTTTGTAGGGATTTTTAAAGTTTAGTTACTTAGCTTCAGTTGAGCTGTTTTTTTTTTTGTTTGTTCATTTTCTTCCTCTCTGTACAAATATCTAGTAGACATAGGATCACAAAGGTAAGGCTCCATCTTGTTTGTTGTTTTAGTATCCTCTAAATCAGAAAAACATAGAGCTCAATAACTCTTTGATAAATGAATAAATATATAACAATAGCCAGGTTGCATGGAAGTTATTTCATATAGTTATCATAAGAATATTATTATCTGTCTAATGATTGGGAAGAATCTTCTTGCTGAAGCTTTGCACCTACCTGCATTTGTTCATTTGTTCATTAACTCTTCTTTCAAAATAAAATGTATAGTTCATTACTGTTTCCTGGTTGCTATGATGATTCCTTGAGGGATATGCTCATATTTTAATTGAAGTTTAGCATGTCATATCTTGGTCTGCTTTCGAGAGAGATGAACACATGTGGGATACAGGTAGTAACCTTATTCAAGTTATACTTGTGAACAATATTTGCCTTGATATCTGATTGTGAGATTTGTCGTGTCATCTTTTCTGGAAGCAAATATTGTTCTGCAACTGAAAAAGTCACAAGGCTAAAAATAACCTTTTCCACCCTGCATTTGTGACTAGGATTTGCAGTCTTAAATATCAGAGTGCCTCCTGTATATGCAAATATTACTCAGTGGGAAAAAAATGATTGATGCTTTCTCAAATTGAACATAAAGAGACTTAGGAAATAAGCTATATGTTTGTTGTTTATATTTTAATTCTTAATGTTATTTTGTAATAAATAGTATTTTCCACTTTAAGTTTTTCACTTGTGCCTCATTGTGTTTGGAAACAGGTTACTTCTTCTATGGGGACGCTCATAAAAATTATCTGAAACTTGGAAATAGGTCAAAGGGATTACTTGGTGTTCTTTCAGTGCAGTTCTGGCCTTGACTTTCTACTATCTGGGTTATCTTGTGACTTTGGAGGGGCATAGGTTAATTTGTACATTTTTGTCTAGAAGAAATGAAAATAATTTCCATCCAAGGGAACAGATAACCCCAGTGTAGAGCTACCAGATATAGATAGAAAACACATACAATATTTGGGACATACTTATATTTAAAAAATTATTTGTTGTTTATCTGAAATCCACAGTTAACTGGGCATCTTATATTTTTATCTGGCATCCCTATCCCAGAAGTTCTGGTTTATGGGCATGTTTATCATTAACCAGTTTTGTATCTAACTCAGCAATTTCATTGTAACTTTGCCTATGAAAACCTACCTTCTCAAATGTTCTTTGAGTGGCTTTACCATCTTACCAGATCCCTAATTAATTAATTAATGAGTTACATGAAATATTTGGCACATATTCATTTTTATATATTGGAATCATGATCTGGTCTTTTGGAAAATTAGACTTTAATAGTTTTGGAAGTCATCCACTAAGAGGGCCAAGTGGCCTCACCTAAGAGAGCCGTGGTGGGAGGTGTGGGAGGTGGGGAACATGGGAATCCCAGTGGGTTCCGTATAATATTTTGGGTAATCTAAGCACCTCTTAAAATATATGTGTATATATATATAAATAACATTTTTGTAAGCAAATACACATATATGCATATATATTTATATATCATTTTGCAAATGTTTATATGTATTGTGAGAATTTTGATTTTTACCCATAATAAAAAAAAAAAAAGAAAGAAAGAAAAGAAATGCACTAAGGGGTATTTTCAATCCAATTATGTCATGGCTCTTGGAATGAATCCCAAGTAACACTAGAACTTAAACCTAGCTGACACTCTTTTTCTGTTGTTTATTTACTTTTGCTTTTTTCCCTACTTACTTTGTTTCTTCTTCTGGTTAATGCATGGCTAATTAGTTATTCTCCATTGGTGGCAGCAATGATTGTGATATAGTTTATATCATATGACCATTTGATGATCTCTGTGTGATGAATGATGGAACTCTGTTTTCTATTGGGTGAAAGACAAAGAGAATCCAGTGTGCTGTTCTTTATTGTTTGTTTGTCTCTTTATCTTCTTAGGAGTTCAAATCAGTTAAGAATTCTGTACCAACTGAGAAGGAGTCAAGCCCTTTGGGATTTGCACCAAGGAGTTTTTGTGTTTCTAAGTTTACTTTGACCTGTGGCTAAAGTTGTAGAACTCTAGCTGTTCTTGAGTGTGAAATAACTTTCTACCCTAAAGGGTAGATCTCTAAAAGGAGCTCTGTTTTGATTGGTTTATAGAGATAAATAAGTACTTATATAAATTTAATATCCCAAAGGACACAGGAAATAAAGAAACTGAATTTCTGATATTTTAGAAACCAGTAATAGCTCAAACCTTTAAAGAAATCCAAGTTAACATAATAAAGATTAATCTTTTGACAAATTAGTTCAGATTAGTAATTTTGGTTTAAAAATGAATATAGATACATATCTTTACTTGAGTTTATCAAAATGAGGTATAATACAAGTAGATATTTTATATTTTTAATAAGATTTTGATTTGTATTTTTCTCATAAAGAGACTAGTTATTCTGAACTTTCTAAATGTCCAATATTGGTTTACTAATCAAATAAGTTCACATTACTCCTACATAATGTTTAAAATTCTGAAAAACATAAATTTGTGTTCAACTAAATTGATCCATTATTCTGGCAAACTTTTTATATTAACAATAATTATGTTTTATAGTTTGGCTGTTTAAACATAATTTTAAACATCCTTAGTTAATTTAAAATCTTAGACTAACATATAATTGAGTTAGGTCAATTTGTGGATAATCATTGAATACAAAAATAATATCTACAAATAGTTGAATGCTGAAACATTAATTACTAAGCTTATATACTTTTATTTTGCTATATTTCCTTCTATATGCTATTGAGTGGCTCTACTTTAAGTCATGTTAATGAATGTATTTCTTTTCACCACTTTAAGTAGGTGTAAAAGGGATGTGATCAGCTGTTGATGTGAGGACAATTCAATGGGGAAATAATAGTCTTTTCAAAAAATGGTGCTGGTACAACTGGTTATTAACATGCAAAAGAATCCAATTAAACCTCTCTTTTACACTATATAAAATTATAAATGCAAAATGGTTCAAAGATCTAAGTATAAGAACTCAAACTACAAAACTCTTGAAGAAAACATAGGCATAAATCTTTGTGAATTGTAATAAGCAATGGTTTCTGAGGTATGAAACCAAAAGCAACCAAAAGCACAACCAACCAAAGAAAAATAGGTAAATTGGATTTCATCAAAATTAAAAAACATTTGTTCTCCCAAGGTCACTATCAAGAAAGCAAAAAAGTCATTTCACATAATGGGAGAATATATTTGTAAATTATATCTGATAAGGATCTAGTAAACAGAATATATAACTAATTCTTATGATCAACAATAAAAAACAACTCAATTTTTAAACGAACAAAGAATTGAATAAAAACTTACCCAAAGAAGATATAAAAAGGGCTAGTAAGTACATGAAAAGATGCTCCAACATCATTAGTCATTAGGGAAATGCAAATCAAAACCACAAGGAGATACTACTTCACACTCATTAAGATGTTCATCATGAAAAAGACGAAAAATAACAAGTGTTGATGTAGATGTGGAGAAATTGGAACCTTCATACTTTGCTGATGGGAATGTAAAATGGTGCAACTACTTTGTAAAATAGTTTGACAATTCCTCAAAAAGTTAAACATAGAATTACCATATGACCCAGCAGTTCCACTCCTAGGTATTTACCCAAGAGAATTTAAAACATAGGTCCACAAAGCAACGTGGACACAAATGTTCATATCAACATTATTCATAACAGCCCCTAAGTGGAACCAGTCCACATGTCCATCAAAGATGAATAGATATATATCTATTGTATGGTACATCCATGCAATAGAATATTATTCAACCATAAAAAGGAATGAAATGCCGATTCATGCTACAATGAATGAACCTTGAAAAAATTTATGCTAAGTGAAACATGCCAGTCACAAAAGGCCACATATTGTGTGATCCCATTTATATGCAATGTCCAGAATAGTGATTGCCAGGGACTTTGGGGAGAGGTAATGTAGAGTGACTGCTAATGGATACAGGGTTCCTTTCTGGGATCATGCAAATGTTTTGGAATTAGATAACAGTGATGGTTGCACAGCTTTGTGAATATACTAAAAAATGTTGAATTGTACAACTTTAAAGGATAATTTTTTGGTGTGTGAATTAAATTTCAGTACAAAAGACTAACCCTTGGAGATTATTTATGATCAAGTGGGGAAGTCTATCAGAAAAGTTATCCAAAACTTGGAAATAGGCAAAAGAGTCTATTAGATTTTCTTTTAGTACAGTGCTGACCTATTCTTTCAATTATATCTGAGTTATTTTACAACTCTGTAGGGCACAGGGTAACCTGTGTATTTTTATCCACTGGGACAGAAAACCTCAGAAGTTATGGTTCATGGCCCTGTTGAATAGTAGCTAGTTTTGTCTCTAACCCAGAAATCTTGTCCTAATATTGGCTGTAAATACTTGGCTCCTAAAATGCTCCTTGGACCTCTCTTAAAATCTTATTGGTTCCCTCATTAATTGGGGGATTGAATAATTTTGTAGTTGCATGCGAGTCATAATATTCCTGTTTTCAATGTATGCTTTTATAGAACCAACCATTTTGAAATTGGATGGGATCCTAGATATAATAAATCCAAACCCCTAAGTTTACAAATAAGGAAAATGAATTGGTTTGATTCCTTTTTTGAGGTCACTAACTAGTTAGTGCTAAATTACAACTTTTTCACTTTGCTCTGAAGTAAGATCCTTATTTTGCTTCATCCCATTTTCTCAGTAGATGGCTGCAGACTTCAGTAGTTCACTATTTTACCCAAACACACTTCCTGAAACAGATTTTTGGCTAAATGTGCTAAATGTGGATATGCTAATCAATTGATTTATATTTGGAAGCCTTCTCTATAACCAGATTAAAACAAAGTTAGACATTTAAATTATTACAGAATAAAATTTCTCATAATCTTGAAAACTTAGTTTTCTTCTAAAAGTATAAAAATATCCCAATTCAGAATTTAGACCTCAGTAGATCATTAATAATGCCATTTTATTTTCCCTAAGGGGCATGATAGCTCTGTGGTATAACTGAGATCGATGTTGGTGTGCAAAGAGAGGAAAACAGTTTTTTTTCAGACAAACATAATGTCAGCATCAGAGCTAACTTCCAAAGCCAGTCATTTAATGGTGTGATTTGGTCAAGTGATTTCATTTTATTTTTATAAAATGAATTGTAGGAATAAATCATTTCATTTGCCATTTATAGCTTAATTCAATGGTGCTACCACTTCCTTGATAAATTTTATGTAGGGAAAAGAATGAAGCCTAGCTATTTGTACATTGATAGTATAAATATGGTTGTACTGTGCAAATACAGATATGACTAATGGGGTATATGTGTTCTGGTGAAATGATGTTTGCTCTCACAGCAAATAACTTCATTGAAATCTAAGAATTAAGAGAAGGCCTTTATTAAAATGCCAGGTTTACCCCAAGAAGAATTATATATAACTCTATTGCTTTGATAACTCCTGAGCAGGCAGAAAACATTGTTAGCTTCTCTTGAGAAGATATCTATGATTATTGTTCATTTACAAACAAGGAAATGGGAAATGCAGTTTTACTCAACAGAAAACACTTAGATGCCTTTGGTCCTTCTTTGTTGTAGTCCACTGTTGTGTTTGTGATATATCTTTTAATATCTGAAATGTAGCCTGAAAAATTATAATAAAGATAGAATGAAGGTAAAGCAATAAAAAATTGAATGTTAATTAATTTCTTCCCTCTGGACTTATTCATACTATATAATTTTTAAAAAACAGTGTTCCAGCTTGCAGTGTCTACATCACAATTGACTAATACAGAAACGTAGCCACTTGTGAAGAGAAACAGAGGGACTTATCACTCCTCTGTTTGCCAATCTTTGCCCCATGAATCATCGATTCTTCAAGATTTTACAGGTCCTTAGGAAAATAACAGACACAAATGCAAAAAGAAAACCTCGATTTCATTGGCACCAAAAGTTAGAGAAGCACTGTACCTGAGAACAACCGAGAATCCCTGCAACTAATATTACCTGTTAAATTTTGTTTAACCACACGGTTCATGAATTTATTTCTTTTTCTTTTCTTTTTTTTTTTTTTTCTGGGGCAGCACACCTTTAGTGACTCATAGTTTAGGAAATGCTGACTCTGAGATAAGCAGAATTAACAAATTTTGAATATCTGACTTCTAACTAGTTTCATCTTTTTAGTCAACAAATATTTATTGAGAACCCACCGTGTCAAGCACTATTCTAGAAACTGGGCACTGTTGGTGTTCTTTTCTCTGCTTTTCAAAATCTTTATAGCAATATTCTAAAATACTCAAATTCTGAAAAAACAATTAACTTGTTGCACGTAATTCAATTCTGAACTAAAAATTCATTGCAGTTAATTATTAATTACAGTGAATCCTCCTCAAAATCTAGGTAGGACCTGCCTTATCTTTAATTGATAAGCAAGGGCTTTCATAAGTGAAATACTTCCAACTAGCTTCTCTGGAATCCCTTCCAGTTTTGCTTTGGTTTGAGATGCTGAAAGGTAGTTTACAGTAATTGTAAACATGCTATCTGGGAGCAATAACATGTTAGGCCCTATAATTATTGCATCTTAGTAGGAATTAGCTACCTAATCCCTGAAACCAATTTTTAGGAAATAGAACAAAGGCAGATAATTTTTGATAGGGAGTAGCGTTTTCACACATTTACTGTTGATTTGTGCTCTTCTCAGAAAGAGCCATTCTGGGTGGTGGTCTGTTCGTGAAAGCAAAGCGACAAAGTACATAAAACGATGAAAGTAGATTAAAAATCACAAAAATACTGTTATTCATAAATAACTATCATTAATATTAGGAGACTATCATTCCAGATATCTTCATATACACATATCAGAAAGAGAGGGTTCAATCAGGTAAGTATAACCACTATGAAGTCTAGGATAAAGGATTTATTATAGGAATTAGATCTTGCACAGTTGTGGGACGAGCTGCAGAAGTGAAGGTCCAGGAGGGGAGTGGGCAATCAGGGAAGCAATCCCCAACCAATCAACCTGACAAGGCAAGCACATCCAGCCCAAGTGGGAAGCTCTGTGTAGCTCCTGAATTGCTGGGTCTTTCATCAAGCATCTGGTGGTGGCTTTGCAGAGTAGAGGAGAGCAAGGACAAGTCAGAGAATGGCCGGCACCTCTGTCTCTGCCACCAGACCTAATCACAACCTCCAGAGAATAATGGCTGTTGTATCACTGCTGTGTTGCAAATCTTGTACCATTTCCTCTTTTGGCCAACTAGAACCCAGCCCGTACACGGAAGGGGATTCTGTGAAATGTGTGTCCAATTTAACCGGGTGACACAATACACACCACCACAGAATATTTTATAAAATGCAATATACAACAAATGGGATGTTAGAATAAAGTGTTCAATTTTATTTTTCTTGAACAGAAGAAAGAGAACCTGAAGGAATTCAGACAAATGCTTCTTCATCACAATATAGTTTGTTTTCTAAGTGGTCTCTATAAAGAGAAAATAAATTCTGAATACTATTAAAGGGTTAAAGCTAAGCTTTTTCATTTAGCTATATGGTTAAATTTTAAACAGAGTTCACTGAATCTATAGTTAAATTTTAGTTAAATTTTAATTTTTATGTTATGTTTAATAACATTTATTCTGTTCTGTACCATTAATTTTGTCATCTGCTTGGTATAATTCTATACTTAGATGAGTTTATTGCTCATCACTTGGACTTTTGCCAAGATGATTACTACATTATTTGTTCTGTTTCATCTCTTACTTGTCTGGATTCCATTGTCAACTAGTTCTTTCAAGAAGGGCTTATAATACTGTTGTGAATTGAATGATGTGCCCCAATTTAGACATGTTTTTAATCTAAATTCACATGCCTGTGCATGTGAACCCATTGTAAATAGGATCTCTTGAAGATGTTATTTATTTTTATTTATTTCTATTTTTATTTTTTTTAATTTATTTTATTTTATATATATATATATATTCTTAAAGGTGCTTCGATTACCTAAATATTACACAGAAATTACAGGGATTCCCATGTTGCCCACCTCCCACACCTCCCACCACATCCCACACAAACATCTCCCACAAGTGTGGCCCACCACCCTCAATGGACTTACACATCCTGGGGCCTTGCCACCAACCCTAGACCACAGTTCACATCTTAGACCACACTCTCTCCCACACAGTTCTGAGTGGTGTGTGCTGATTTAAAATGGCTTACATCCGTTGCCACAATGGTAATCAGGACAACCTCCAAATCCCAAAGAAGCCCCTGTATTTCAACTGCTCGTCCCCTCCCTGTCCCAAAAGTGTCAAGTGGCCACTGGCTCCACCTCACTGTTATAATTTCTTCCATTGCTAGAATCACTATATGTGTACAACAGAATACCATCAAGTCCACTCTAGTCCATAGCTCTTCCCCTGATCCTGAGGGGACTGGGATGGTGATGTCCACTCCACCTCCAAGTGAGAGGGGGCTTATATCCCATGGATATGGTGGGTGGGATGATCCTGCCTGCAGATGCAGGCTCTCTCCATTCCCTGGGATGGCCGTTGCCCATCATCGTCTCCTCGCCAGATGACTTGGATGAGTCCATTGAGCTGTAGGGTAGGAGTTGCAGCTCCACTGAGATTCTAGGCACAGCTGGCACATAGGTAGGCCAGAGGCTCCAGTCTCTGGAAATACACCTAAAAACTCCAGCATCACATATAGAAGGGATTGATGGACCATGTGCAGGGAGGATTTGTTTGAGTCCAGCTCTGTCACTCTCAGGAGCACAACTTCCAGAGTAGAGCCCACTGATGAGGCATCAATCTCTGGGGCTATCCCCCCTTATATAGGACCTGGATGTCTCCAGAGCCCTCAAGAGCCCCTCTGTGTGGGGTGATATCCACTTTGGTGTTCTATGACTTCCTACTGAGGTGTGCGTAGGCATTAGCTCTGGGATGACCTCCCGACTCTCTTTGAAGTCTCTTAGCCACATGAAGATGTTACTTTAAATTAAGGTGTCACTCAACTGAATGAGTTTGGGTCTTAACCTGGATTACTGAAGGCCTCTTAAAGAGAAAGAAACCAAAGCCAGAGTGAGAGAAAGCCATGGAGAGGCTCCAGAAGTCAGAAGGAATCCACAGGGAAAGGAGAGGACATGACAATGTGATGGGAAAACCAAAGAACCCAAATATTGCCATGTAGCCAGAACGCTAGAGAACCAGGGAGGAAGTAAGCCTTCTAGCCTGTAAACCATGAGCCAACAAATTCTTTTGTTCAGCCAAAACCAGTCTGTGGTGTTCATTATAGCAGCTCAGGAAAACTAAGACAACTGTCTTACCTAGATAGTCCCTATTTGAGAATTTGTATTTGTTGCTTTGATATTTGTAAATCTTCTTTACTGATTATAATGTTCTTGGGTCATAATTTCTTCCCCTAATTATGTGTGACCATTGCTCCACTGTCTTCCAGCATTAAAGATTGTTGGGGAAAAGTCTGAGAATACCTGTTTTCCTCATTGTAGGTGACTTGCTTTTACAGGATAATTGGATATTTCTGTATTTATAGTTGAAATTCAATAATTTTAGCAGGGTACAGTCATATGGTATTTTCCTGGAAAATTCCTTACTCCTTCAACCTGCAGATTCAGATGTTTCTACAATTCAGAAAAATTTTCTTAGATTAGTAAATACTCATCTCTTTTGTTGTCTTACCTATTCATTTTTAAAACTCCTATACAATCTCTATATTTAAACATTTTTCTCCATAATTGTGTTATTCTTTAGTCCTTTATCCATTATGATCACTGCGATTAACCTCAAAGTATCCCTCTATATCAGTAATTCAATTTTCAGCCATGTTTATTTGATTTTCTGCTATTTTCAATTACTAGGTTAATTATGAAATGGAGTTTCTTTGATTTTTAATTCAGTTCCTTATACCTGCCTTGTCCATTTGTATAATTCTACTTTTTTATGATTTTAATTTTGTGTTCTTACATTCATGAATTCTAGTTTTTTCATAAAGTTGTTCTATGATGTAAAAAACTTGTGGGGACTCTCTATTTATTGTGTTATGTTTTCTTTCAGATTGGCTTCTTCATCTTTCTTTATAGTTAATTTTCCTTTTTTTTCTTTTTATTGTTAAAATATATTTGCATATTTGGAGATATTTTTTGTTTTAATTTTTCATCTCATCCATGTTTAAGCATGAGGTACAGACTTCTTTTTACTCTTTTTTAATTATTTTTTTTTATTTTAAAAGAAATTTTAGATTACATAAATGTTACATAAAAAAATATAAGGGATTCCCACAGGCCCCACTCCTTCTCCCTCCCACACTTTCCCACATCAACAACATCCCTCATTAGTGTGGTACATTTGTTGCAATTGATGAACACATACTGAAACATTGCTATTAACCATGGATTACAGTTTACATTATAGTTTACACTCTGTCCTGCACAATTTTATAGGTTATGACAAAATATACAATGACCTGTATCCGTCACTGCAATGTCATGCAAGACAACTCCAATGTCCCGAAAATGCCCCCATATTACACCTATTCTTCCCTCTCCCATCCCTCAGAAACTCTGGTGGCCACTGCCTCCACAACAATGGTAAGAATTCTTCCATTGCTAGAATAATAATAAGTCTATAGTAGAATAATAATAAGTCTAGTTTAGCCCATTGTTCATTCCCCAATCTTGAGGATTTTTGGGTGGTGATACCCACTATGCTTCTAACTGAGAGGGGGCCTAGATCCCATGGAGCAGATGGATGGAGCTATCTTGCTTGCACTTGCAGACACTCTCTGTTCCCTGGGATGGTTGTTTTCCATCATCATCTGCTTGTTAGTTGTCCTGGGCGAGTCCAATAAACTAGACAGTAGATATTACAACTCTGCTGAGATTCAGGGCTCAACTGGCACATGGACGGACCAAAGATTGAAGTTTCTGGGACATATATTTATCAAGTATAGTACTAATTATAGGTTCAAATAAAAGGGGCAGAAGAGCCATGTGTAGAGAACCTATAAATGAGTCTAACTCTGTTACACTGGGGAGCATAAATTCCAAAGTAAGCCCCACTGACAGGGTCCTAAATTCCTGAGCCCTCTGGAGCCCCACTATTTGAGGCACTGTTTACTGTGGTAGTTAATGAGATCCTGCTGAGATTTGCATAAGTGTAATGTCTGGAATGACTTCCTGACTCACTTTGAAATCGCTTAGCCATAAAAACTCATTAGTGTTTACCATTTCCCCCTTTTGGTTGAGGTCTTTTTCCAGATGCATTGCTAGTTGACGCTTGGTAATAATCCCTTGGTGCCAGGGAGGCTCATCCCTGGGCATGACATCCCATGGTGGGGGGAGGGGGGAGCTAGTGTGCTTATATGCTGAGTTTTGCTTAGAGAGAGGCCATATTTGAGCAGCAAGGAGGCTTTCAAGAGGTAACTCTTAGGCAGTATAAATACTAGGCTAAGTTTGAATTTCAGAAGAAAAGGTTCATCAGTTCAGTCATTAATATCAAGGGCCTGGTGTAATGTTCTGTCTTCCTTCACTAGTCACTGCCCTTGTACTCAGGGGATTCTTGCTGTGCTATTAGAGAATATAGCAGTACTCCCCAGGATAGAAATTCAATATTCTTTCGGTTATTGTATGGATCTCCACCCACTAAGACAACGCCCCATGAACACTTGAAGACATTCATATGCCTTAGAGGCATGTCCCAGGTGAACCCCCTCCCATGCATCCCCCCATCACTGACACCCTGCACCAGTGATCCTCCCCTCTCACTGTTGTGACCCTTCTGTGATCTAAAACCTCTCCAAAAATGAAATCAACAAAATAACAAAATAAAATGAATAAGAAAATGAAAAAATAATGAATAAAATAAAAAATAAATTTTAATTTGAAATAATATAAAAAATTTTTAGACCTATCTTTCATCATTGTAAGATCTGTTGTCTTGTATGTACAGTGACATTTTCTTCCATATATTCCCCCAGTGTCTTTTTTTTTTTCATTTTATCTTCAAAGATGGTTTAGGATATAGAAAAGTCACATAGAGAATATAGGGGATTCCCATATACCCAATGCCCTCCCCCTTTTCCCCTCTCCCCTATTAATAACATTTTACATGCAGATGGTAGATTTGTTACGATTGATGTACAAATATTGAAGCATTGCTACTAACCATGGTCAATGGTTTACATTATGGTTTATATTTTGGACTGTACACTTTTTTAGGTTTTGAGGAAACTTTATGTGGCCTGTATCCATTATTGCAAGATTATGCAGAACAATTCCAATGCCCTAAAAATGCCCTACATTCCATCTGTTGTATTCTTCCCTCCCCCTCCCCTCAGAATCTATGGTAACCACTAAGTTTCAATTTTTGAAGAATAAAACTCATAGTTATTTGCAATAATACGGAATACTTCTATTTACTCTTTGCTTGACTATTCCTGACTCTTCACACAACATCTGAGCATCAATTTGAGGAACAGATATTAAGAGTGTATAGTGTCTAAGAGGGCAAAAAAATGGGGGTTAGGCTCTGTACAGTCTTTTTTAGAACTTCTGGTCTTTCTCTTTCTCCTGAGACTTCTTTAAATGTCTTAAATCAGGGTTAATTTGCTCCTGCTTGGGTTGTGTCCTGTTTCCATGGAGGGGGTACAATATGGCTTCAAATCAGGCATGTGAATTAAGATTAAGAACAAGTCTAAACTGGGTCCCAGATGTCAATTTACCACAACAATCCTATATTATTATCCTGGAAACTTTACTTTTCTCAGAAAGAGTTTTTAGTTCTAGTTTACACTTTCTGTATTTCATCTCTGATCCCCAGTCAGAAGAGGAGTAACATAATGATACTCCCAAAGTTTACTTCTCTCCTGTCTCATGGATATTTAGGAGAGGCCCTCTGACTTTGCCAACTCGTCAGTCTGACTCAAGTGTAGATCTATGGTTAGGAAAATTTTGGTACTACTCCAATAGATTCTTTCCTTTTCCCTTGGCAATCAGTTTTTGTAATTTGATGCTTTAAGTCATGGGTTCTTAACAAGGAGTCCATGAGTTTGAATTGAAATTTTAAAAAAACACATTATTCTTATGGGGACGTGTTGGTGTGGGTGTGATATATTTATTAAATAATATACAGTGTAGTGTGGACTTAGTAAGGGGTCAGTGGTTTTCACCTGACTGGCAAAGGGGTCCGTGGAACAAAAAAGGTTAAGAACCCCTCCTTTAAGTCATGCTCCTTTCTTTATTTGGCTGGAAGTAATGGCTATTTTTGTTGCTGGTGTTTACAATTACTTTAGTTAATTTTATTAAATATTGGAGCAGGGAAGTCTAAAACTTAGATTCATTCCACTATGCTTATCCAGTGGACCCTCTGCAAAGTAAATTTTGGTCATTGAGTATTTTTTTAAGTTTTTAAATGTAGATCTATTTTATTCTTTATTAGAGAATTTGTGGGTCTACAGAACAGTCATGCATAAGGGTATTGAGTATTATTTGGTATCTTATTTAAACTCTCTGGCCCCAGATTCTTTACCTTTGGATGATATAATGCTCATGTCAGAGACACATAGACAGTATTCATTGACATAATGCATGTAAACACTTAACACAACCTCAATTAGTTGATTTCTGGGATAGTCTAGCTAAGAGATGATGCTGGTTTTGATGAATTTAGTAGTAGTGGAGAAGGACAGAGTGGAAAAAGCTGAGATATTTTTAGAGGCTGACATGACAGGAATTGAGTTCAAGTTGTGAAATCTGGCTCCACCATGTATGATTATGTGTAACATTAATATTTCTAAGTCTCAGATTTATCATTTGAAAGAAGGAATGTAATAATAGTACTAAGGACATCGGATTGTTGTAGGTACTAAGTTCATAGAATTGTAAAGATAAGCAAGAGAATAGATTTACCCTCCTAGCACAGAGCCTAACAGAGAATACTCAGTCAATGGTAGCTACTATAATCAACAACTACATTAGCATTAATATTAGAATTGGTGTTACTATTACAGAGATGAAGGCATGAAAGAGATCCTGGTTGACTTTTAGGTTTTTGAAATTTGTGTGAATAGGGCATAATTTACTGAAACTTGGAAAACTGATGAAGAAACGTTTTGAGGGGAGAGGGCAGAGGTTTGCATCATGGATTCCTCTAAGGTTCCCATATATGGCAAGATTTAAAGTCTCCTCAACATCCAGTCACATTTTACCCATAACCTCCAGTTTGTCATTTTCCTATTAAAAGTGTGTTGTCTAGAAGTGGAGAAAGTATTGATAGAGTAGAGTAGGACCACAGCTCTCTTATTTGTAATAGACTATGTTTATTGGTGCAATTTAAGGTATCATTATTCCATTTCATATTCTTGCGTTGTACTGCCACTAGGAGACCCTTCATCCCTGATGAAGGATTCTTGTTGAGGGAAATTTCGAGGGGATTGGCCTTTCAGATGCCTCATATTAAACAGATGAAAATCCCCTTTCCAGGTCACAGAGGATTATAGCACAAGTTCACATCAGGCATTGTAATCAGGTTTGTATAACTTCCAAGACTTGAATGCCACCATATCTGTTATTTTAAGAAGATATATAAAATAATGATTTTTTTGTTTAAATGCAGAATAAAATATTCTCTGTTAGTACGCCTAGGGGCTGGTTGTATTGGTCTATTCATACATAACTTGAATGGCTCACTCAGCCAAGAATAAGCTTTATCAAAATACCATTCATTAGAAGATTCATTGAGCCATTCAAAACTTATTTTGAGAATCTTCCATGTGTCAGGAACTATTCCAGGCACTTGGGAAACAAATGAACAAAAGGTTTGCTGCTCAGCTTGTATATCCTCTCTGGCCAACATAATTTTGAAGGCAATGATCAGTGAAACCATTTAGTTTGAATATCTACCTTTAACAGCCGCAGCATAATTGTTAAATGCAGGATCATATAACTACAACAGAGAGAATGACAGTGTCCACACTATGGATTGAGAATAAAACAGTCCATGAAACCATTGGTTTAGATAAGGTATGTGGGAGAGTGTGTGTGTATAATGAATATATCCATAGGGTAATATTAAATTGTATTAAAAACTACAGATAGCATATGCTTTGGTCCAGATATTCTCTGTAAATCATTTCAACCAAGCTGTTGGTGAAAGAAGTTGTTGAAGTAGTTGAAGGGAAATGTCTCAGAATCATTCTCTTCTCTTTGCCCTTCTGGTAACCGCACAGGTCTGCCTCAAATGCCTACTTCCTTTTATTTACTAAAAGCTTACTCTTCAGTGAACAGTCTTCAATTGGAATTCAATAGCTCCAGCTATTGCTGCTCTGAATTTCCTAATCCACAGATGCATCATCCAATGTTGGAACTTCCATTTTGTCCTTGACAGAGCATCTATTGTATGTTTACCCAACAAGGACTCTTCCCTCTCTATATTTTCTGCCTGATGCTTGTTCTCTTTCAGTGCTTTATATGTTCTCATCGTGGCTCTCATAGGTGGGGAGGGTTATGGCCTGCCCTAAATTTGATAACAATAAAGCAGCCTGAAAGTAGAATAATATATTTTTTAAAGTTTTTTCCTCCAATTTATTGTTTGCTCTTTGCACCAAATTTCCCCATCCAGACCACCTCTTGTGACTCACCAAGGTCCTTTTTTCCTTTGTCCTACTTTCTCACTGACATATATTAAGTTGCTTCTGAATATTTTGGTATTTCTTATAAAGAGTTTTTCAGAATCCAATTTGACCAACCATAAAACATTCCTAGTATATTTTGACTATTCCCTTAATCCAAAATAGATTTATCTTCTCTTAACCCTTGTAGATCAACTTCTTTCACAAATTCATGGAGGTTGATGGAATTTCCTTATGTAACCCTAATGGAAGAGGCTGAGAGAAAATGAGAGATCCTTTCAAGACCAGAGCTTTCTCAGTGTCTTATATACCTGGGGGGGGGTGGATTTTTGCTTTTATAGTAGGTGCTATAAATACACATAATCAAGGCTAAAAAGTATCTTATATCTGAGACTTTTTCTTTTTTCTAAAGGAATCTATTACATAATTAATCAATTATATTATGTTAAAATTCTGTGCATTGAATTGGATTAGAAGTGATTCCTCTAAGTCAAAAACTACTTTTGGATTGTGAGAAGATGGCAGAATAGGAAGCCCCAGGATTCATTCCTCCCACCACAACAGCTGGGGAGCTTTGAAGCTATATGTACCCCCGAAAGACATATTCTTAAATCGAATCCATTCCTGTGAGCGTGAACCCATTGTAAGTAGGACCATTTGATGAGGGTATGGCCCACCTCAATCAGGATGGGTCTTAATCCTATCACTGGAGTCCTTGATAAGAGGAAAGAATTTAGTCACAAGAGAGAAAAAGCCACAGGAAGCAAAAAGCTACATGAATAGAATCCAGAAGAGAAGGTAGAGAACAGAAGATGCCACCATGTGCCTTGCCATGTGACAGAGGAGCCAAGTATTGCTGGCAGCCAGCCCCAGAATGTCACCATCTTTGGGGAGAAAGCATTACCTTGATGACGCCTTGATTTGGACTTTCTTTTAGCTGCGAAACTAAGTTAATAAATTCCCATTGCATAAGCCAACCTATTTCATCGTATTTGCTTGAGCAGCCTAGGAAACTAAAACAATAACTATTAAAAATGCAGAAACTGTCTGATTTAACTATTTCAAAACTCCAGAGTCCAGGAGAACAATGTACCGTATACAGGGAAGAGTGGGAAGAAGAAGGTGGCAAATTACAGTAAATACCAGTTAATTGCTTTCTCTGTGCAATGGTTACCATTTCCCAGACCCCAGAAGCAGCAGTGGGGTCTGGCCCCTGTTGTATCCTGCTGGTGCAGAATGGGATATAAAAACCCACTTCCCCAAGATCCAGTTGGACACAGGCCAATTGCTGATCAAAGCTTTTGATTAGCTACTTCACATCATTGAGGGTGGCCATTGTACCAACTCAGCCTGGACAAAGGCAATGGAAGAGAGTTAAAGGTGATACACTTCCTCAGAGCTGTAGAGGACAGTTGAAGGGCTGCATGCTCATCAACCTGTTGAGTGCAAAGGACAAGAAGAGAGTTCTGAAAGCTGCAAGAGAAAAACAACATGTTATGTACAGGGGAGTCCCCATTAGATTAAGTGCTGATTTCCCATCAGAAACCATGGAGGCAAGAAGAAAGTGGGTTAAAATACTTAAAGTGCTAAAGGAAAACAACTACCAACCAAGAATTTTATTTCTAATGACGCTTTTTTTCAGCAGTGAAGGAAAGATGAAGACATTACCAGATCTAAAGCTGAGGGAGTTCTTCATCACTAGACCTACCCTACAAGCAATGCTTAAGGGAGTTCTTGAGACTGAACGGAAAGGGGTTCAAAGTGGCATGAGGAAATAAAGATCTCCAGTAATAATGTGCTTTCCTGAATTGTAACAATTGTACCACAACAATGCAAGGTGTTAATAATAGGGAGGTATATGGGAACTCTGTATTTTATGTATGATTATTCTGTAAACCTACCACTTCTGTAATTAAAAAAAAAAAAAAAAAAGAATAGAGGGCACTCTGCCAAGTGGGTTGATGACTGTGTTAGTCCACCAAATAGATGCCAATGCAAAGTACCAGATATCTGTTGGCTTTTATAAAGGGTATTTATTTGGGGTAAAAGCTTACAGTCCCAAGGCCTTGGAAAGTCCCACTCAAAGTACCATAAGAGGTACTTTCTCACCAAAGTCAGCTGCCATGTGTTGAAACAAGTTGGGGTATGATCTCTACTGGGTTTCAGCCTTTGCCTCTGGGCTTTCTCTTCCTCTTGAGGCTCCATGGGCCCAGCTTCTTCCCAGTCTCAGTTGCAGGCTGGCATAGGGCTTGTCTCTCAGGGCTTTCTATCAGTCTTGGCTCTTTTCCCAAGGTCAGCTATAAGCTGTCAGGCAAATGGTCCACCTCTCTGTGGGGCTTTAGCTGTTTGAGGCTTCTCCCTTCTGTCACATAGCAGGATAAAAAATGACAGAGTCCTCTCCTCCATGTGTCTTCTTATGTCTGTCTGCCCATGTGAGTGTCCCTTTATATCAGACCCAGCAAGGGGGCAGAGACTCAACCTGAGTAACACCCTCTGATGTAGTCAAAGCAAAAAGTAAATAAAAAATAAAATAAAAACAATAAAAAATTAAAAATAAATATAATAATTTTTTTAAAATTTACTTTTCTGTTTATTTATCTTTCAAACTATCTTTGTTTTCGGGGAGGTTTTAGATTGCAGAAGAGTCACAACTGTAGCAGGGGAGGATCTCTGGTGCAGGATATCAGTGGGGGGGGGATGTGTGGGGAGGGGTACACCTGGGGCATGTCTGTATGGAATATGAATGTGTTCAAGTGGTCATGGGGTGTTGTCTCGGTGGGTGGAGGCCCACACAATAACCAAAAGAATATTGAATTCTCATCCTGGGGAGTCCTGCTGCATTCTTTTTTTTTTTTTAAGATTTATTTTATTTATTTATTTATTTATTTATCCCCCCTTGCTGCTCGTGCTGGCTGTGTCCATTTGCTGTACATTCTTCTATGTCTACTTGTCTTGCTTTGCTGAGTCATCTTACTGCACCAGCTCACCACACTGCGTGGGCCAGCTTGCTTTCACCAGGAGGCCTGGGGAATCAAACCCTGGGCCTCCCATATGGTAAACGGGAGCCCAACCAATTGAGCCACAGCCACTTCCCATGCATTCTTAAATAAAGTGGTAAGAATCCCTAGAGTACACGGGCAGTGGCTAGTGAAGGATAGACCAATACACCAGGCTCTTGATATCAATGCTTGTACTTAGGAACCTTGTTCTTGTGATATTGAAATTTTCAGCCTAGTAGTATATATTACCTAAGAGTTACCTCCTGAAAGCCCCCTTGTTGCTCACACGTGGCCTCTCTCTAAGCCAAACTCAGCATGTAGACTCATTACCTTCCCTCAGGCATGGGACATGACTCCTGGGGATGAGCCTCCCTGGCACTGAGGAATTATTACCAAGCACCAACTAGTGATGCATTTGGAAAAAGATCTTGACCAAAAGGGGGAAATATTAAATACAAATGAGTTTTTATGGCTAAGAGATTTCAAAGTGATTCGGGATGTCATTCCAGAGGTTACGCTTATGCTCATCTCAGGAGGATCTCACTGACTGCCACAGTAAACAATATCTCAAGCAGGGGGGCTCCTGAGGGCTCTAGAGACATCTAGACATTATAGGCAGGGCAGACAACCCCAGAAATTTTGGCACCCTCTCAGTGGGCCTTACCTTGGATTATATGATAACCTATCCCCCCAGTGTATCAGAGTTAGACTCATTTATAATTGTCCTACACATGGTTCTTATGCCCTTTTTATCTGGACCTATAATTAGCACTATACCTGTTAAATATGTGTCCCAGAGACCTATATCTTCTGGCTGTTCATATGCTGGTTGAGCCCTGAATCTCAGCAGAGTTGCAGCCAACACCTACTCTCCTATTCATCTGACTTGCCCAGGACAACTAACAAAAGGTGATAATGGATAATGCCCATCCCAAAAAACAGAGAGTATCTATAACTGAAAGTAAAACAGCTCCATCTATCTGCCCCAGGGGATCAAAGATCCTTTCAATCAGAAGCACCATTCCCAAATCCTCAAGATTGAGGAACAAACAAACATAAGGGGAAAATGCAACTATGGACTAATGTAGACTTATTATTATTTTAGTGGTGGAAGAACATGTAGCATTGATATGAAGGCAGTGGTCACCAGAGGTTCTGAGGGGAGGGAGAGGGAAGAATAGGTGCAACATGTGGGCATTTTTGAGACATTGCAATTGTTCAGCATGGCATTGCATTGATGGATACAGGCTATTATACATTTTGTCAAAACTTACAAAATTGTGTGGTGCAAAGTGTAGACCATAATGTAAACTATAGACCATGGTTAGTAGCAATGCTTCAATATATATTCATCAATTGTAACAAATGTACCACACTAATGAAAGATGTTATTGGTGGGGAAAAGTGTGGGAGGGGGAGGGGTTGGGGTATATGGGAATCCCCTATATTTTCGACATAACATTTATGTAATATAAAGCTGCTTTAAAAATAAAATAAAAAAATAGCCTAATCTTAACAGGTAATCTAATCAAAGATATCTCACCTGAACTTAATGCAATCAAAGGGTATCACACCTAGAGGAATAGATTAGTTTACAAACATAATCTTTCTCTTTTTGGGCTTCATAAATACTCTCAAACTGCCACAATGACTATCAAAGAGAATTTTCACAAAGGAGAGAATGGGAAAAAGAAAATAGATGAATGATGTTGTCAGTCCCTGAAAAGGGAGTTATTTTTTAAATGGCTTGATATTTCCTTTTACAAAGTAATGGTAGATTATTTGATTGAATAAGAATGCTCAATTTCATGCAGATATATTTTTTGAGCCAAATAGAATACCATAGTATTTTAAAACCATTTATCTCAAATGATTCATTTGCAAGGCATGTAAATTTCCCAAGAAGGATGCAGGTTCTAGAAACAATAAAATTTTTACTAATTCTAAAACCTATTTAAAGATGGTTTTTAAATTGAAACAATGAGCCATATCCTTTTATTCTCATAGCACAAGAGCTGATGAAGTTTAGAAAAATTTTAAAAACTAAAAATTTTCTCCAAGATTATAACAATCTTTAAAATGTTAATACATTTGTTTTTAATCCCTAGAGAAATTAATTTGATAGTAAAGATCTTTTAGAAATTATGCTCAAGTGTATCTTGTGGACCCAAACATTTTCATTTAAGACAGTGGTTTTCAATTTTAGTACTTTATTAGGATAACACTCTATTTAAACAATATTCATTTGCAAAACTTTCTTAATTCATTTCCCCAGATCAGATCTGCAAGCTCTCAAAATTTATTCCCCATAATTCTGCCAGAATTATATTCTGAACTGCAAATCTGAGTAAATTGAATCTTGTTTAAACACTTTGGTGTGTTTCTTCCATCTTCAGGATTCATTTTAAAATTGTTTACTATGGCCCACAAATAGCCTCAGCCTATGTCTCCAGTATCAACTCTAGCCATATATCCCTTCTCATACCCTAAACTCCAGTTATCCCATCATGCTATTTCCTCTCCTTAACTTACCCTGGCTGCTTGGTAAGTATAATTCCTCATCTAGAAATTGGCTTGTCATATTTTTTCCATAATGAAATTGGTAAGTATTCTTAAACACTGAGACCTTGGAGAAAAATCTAGAGGCTCAGAAATGCTGTGGGTTTTCTTTCCATGAGCAACAAATGCTCAACGTTGAAAGCCAGTCTACTGTTATCTACCATTATTATTGTATAGCTTGGTATGGAGATCAAAGCCTAGGCATGAGGCATTGGGTCCATTTTTTCCTGCCAGTGTCAAGTTCAGTGATGGCTTTAAAATATATAAATAAATAAATATATATATATAAATGATATTTTATATCTATATAATATATCATGTTTCACTTGTTTTTAGTTTTTCAGAAATGTGAACAATTCTAAAAAAGAGAGCGACTTTGAAATGGCACTATTCTCTGCTTCGTTGCTGCATACCCATATCCCCAGCTTGAAATTATAGCTAGTCAGTAGGATCACAGAGTACCTGTATCCAAGAATTCTGTTTCACTTGCGTGAAAGGACTTTCCTCCCTTTTGACATTGTTTAGTCAAATATTGCTGGTACCCAACATTAAAATCCATAATTTCTCCAACAGTGATATGGCCAGATTTTACAAACTTATTTCAGTTTTGCTCAGCTAGTAGTCCATCTTTGAAATTGTATTTTCTTTGAAATTGGAATATCCTTTTCTTACCACCTTGCCATCCTCTCGCCCCATCAAAAGTGTAACATTTTCCTGTTTGTGAACCTCTTTGTGGATTTCCATTGCTAATTCTGGACTCGTTCAATAAAAGACCAGAGGAATAAAAATGTGCAATAGAAAAACAGAACAGAGATCAGAGAGAGAACTTGGTGTCTAAGTTATCTTTTTTTTCAGCCAAAGTAATAAAAATAGGTATCATTCATCCTGGGACACATCCCTTGGGATCAGAAAGAAAGCCTACATTCACATTTGATACTGGAGAATATTTTTAGGTAGAACTGGTCTATTTAGTATACCAAGGTACCCACATTATGTTTTTACCCAGAAAAGACTCACAAAAACTTCTTTTTATTGTGACAAGACATAAGACATGACATTCCTTTTTTAGTAAATATTGGGTGATTGCAAATAGCCCTTTCTAATGACTCTGAAATCTTAAGAACCAGTGTTGTATGTTGATAGAGCAGACTCTGGTTTAATCCCCAGCTCTATAATTTTCTACTTGTGTTAGAAAATCATTTAACATCTCTATTACTCAGTTTCCTCAAATATAAAATGGAGATAATAATGGTATATACTTCATAAGGTTGTAGTGAGGTTTAAATGAGTTAAAATACATCAAGTGCTTAGGTGAGTGTCTGTTACACAGGATGATATAAATGCTTGATATTTTTATTAGTGTCTTTCTTTGACTGACTCCCCATTTTATCTCCTTTTTTTCCTCACACAATATGAGATGAATGCAATCCTTTGTCAACCAGGACTTACAAAGTGTTTTTTTTCTCTTCATTTCCATAGTTGAGGGTAATTTAGTGCCCAGTTCAAATTTAACCTTTGGAAAGTGACGGTAGGGTAATGGCAATCAATGTAGAGTCTAGATTTATGTTATACAATAGGGTAACTGCTTGCCAAATATGGCTATTTAAAATTCAATTAATTAAAATGAAAAGTTTGTTTCCTTGTTTGCTTTAGTCACACTAGCCACATTTCAAGTGCTCAATAGCCACATGTAGCAAGTGGCTACTGCATCAGGTGGCACAGATACAGAATATTTCCATCATGGTGGAAAGTTCTTTGAGACAGTGCTAATGATCAGAATCAGATGCTCTGTGTTTGTGTTCTTTCCTCCAAACAACAAACACTGCAGTCCCTTTCTATCCAGCTTATCATCTGAGTCTCTCTGGTCAAGGGGCATCTTCAATCCTTCCCACTTTCCTCTTCCCCTGTGACTTTTCTCCTTCTCAGTTCACAGCGTATTAGTCATCTAGGAATTACGTGATAAGTAAATAGGTCTGTGTAACAAAGGCAAGATAACGCCTCATTAAATTGCATGCTCTTAACCCTTCTCCCATGTAAGGAAAAGTTCTTGAGACCTATCATCATATTTTCTGGATCTTTGATTTGTTAGATTTTCCATTTTGCCATCAATAGAGAATTGTGATATAAGTATCTGAATTAAACTTTTTGCACTGAAATTAGAGGACAACTTTTATTCAAGTTCAGATTAATTAAAATTGTTTAATTGTCCTCTGTACTGCCTAAGTACTTCTCCTTTACCTGCCACCACTTAGTTCTCTATAATTCTATAGTGAAGTATTGATCTATATTTTAGAGGTGTTAGCACTCCCATCTTAATCTTTCTCCTATCTCAAAATAATCCCAAAATGAGAAGTAAAAGAAAATGGAAGGTCATTCTGGTCGGGGTTTCCTCAGAAGTGGACTCTAAGACAGGAATTGGGCTTCCAGTAGTTTATTTGGCAGGTGATTCCAGGAGGCATCGTGAGAGTGCGTTAGCAAGACAGGAAAGGGACTGACGTCCATAGAGGCAAAGTCAGTGAATAGTTTTTGTGGGAACTGTGGCTCAGTCCTGCCGGGGACCATCTGAGAAACTGTGTGGCACACACCTCAGAGCTGTTCCACAGAGCGGGGAAGAAGCTAGGGTATTTATATATAGACACCCACCCTTTAATGATTCACAGAAATTCCTGAAACATTACCCTCTACACACTTCCTGTCTGCCTCACCAGTGGACTAAGCAGGGTCCTTAGTCGAGGAGAAAGCCCTGGGCAGAGAGATGTAAGAAGCTGGCCATGGGAACCGTCTCTGGTACAGGTCAGAGGTTATGGGTAGGATACCAGTAACTGTCTGCTACAGAAGACGACCATACATAGTTTGAATGGCAAACTTTGTTTAATGTTTAAATGGCAATATGTATCAAAATCCTTTAAACAGGTCATATGCTTTTAACCTTCCAATTATGTTTCTAGAAAGTTAGTTTGAGGAAACAGATATGCAAAATGCAGACGACAGTATTATTTATAATTGCAGAAAATAGAGAACAACTTAATTCCAAAAATAGAGAATTGGTTAAATAAGCCCCATATAGTCCAATGGTATAATATTAAGCACCTCATAGAAAACATGATTTTGGATAATTAAAGACATATGTATACAACATGTATAATAAAGTACAAGGTTAATGGTGTATTAATAAGCATAAAAACAGTTTTCGAAAGAGTATATATAGTATAACCCCAATCATTCAATCATTTATATATATATATACACATATAAACTTAGGCAAGGAAAAATGGCTAAAATTCTACACAAAATAAACACTGGTTATCGTTAGGTTATAGGATTAGAGGTAAGTTAAATTTTCTTATTGATGCTTTTCTAAGTTTTCTGCATTAAACGTTATTTTTATAACCAGAAAAAAATCATTAAGTGCAATTTTAAAGTGAAATTAACCTTTTTTAATATTGACATTTTCAAATCTGAAATTCCGTTGATGCTTTATGTATAATTGCAAGTTAGATTTCTAAATCTAGCAATTACACGCAAGAACGTCATGCATTTCTTTTACTCAGAGTAGAAATATGTGTAATCTTTAGGGGAACTTGATTGCAAACATATATGTACTTTGAATGCAATAAGGCAGATTGTAGGTAAAGCTATTTTCTCTGCATAAGTGGAATGATGTTGTGATTTAGCCTGTAGGATTTCCCTGAAAGTGGATTTTTTAAGGCAGATAAACTGCATCCCTGGATAAAATATGCTTCTGCTGTATAGCAAAGTGAGCTGGTTATTGACCTGTTCTTATTCAGCATATGCCATTTCTTCTGGTTACATCATCTCAGTACTGCAAACACTGTAGAAAGCGGTAAGTGATTTCAAATGACTCTGAAGAAGTCTATAGTGGTAAGTGTTGTGGAATCTGGCATGAAGCATATGGAGAGACGGTGTCATAGCATAGCCTAGTTCTCTAACCTCAGAGTGCTAGAATATAGGCATAAGCAGAATGTGGCTGAATAAGCCCAAATCTACCACCTTATACACACCCCTCTCACCGCTAATAGCAAAATAACTCAAAGAGAATGGATCAACCATTCATTATCATTGTCATTCCATGATAACTAAAAATAACATGAATTGAAAAATCCTATCCTATATTGTAAACTATCATGGTTGTCAAATCAATTGGAGAAAGTCATTTACATAATTGTCCTGACCCCTCATCTTAATCGAGTGTTTGAAAATGTAAACTCACTTTTAAAAATTTCCCCAAACAGAGCAAATGGAATTATAGTTTCAATGACCTAGCAATTAAACTCAGAATCTGGTCTAAAGAAATGGCCAGAAATTTTAGCAAAAGACTTATACACAGAGATTTTATTCACAAAAGTGCTTGTAATAATGAAAACTTGGTAACAACCTAAATAACCCACAATAGCAAAATAGTTTAAATGACTTCTCTTCCATACATAAAATGAAATATTATGCATGTTTTTCAATTATGTTTTTGAAGGCTGTTGAGTGACATAGAAAGTGCTTTTTATGCCATATTAAATAAAAAATATATACAAAATGCATATGTGTTTTAACTTCAATATATAAAAATATATGTGTGTTTGTGGGAATAAAAAAGAATAACAAGAAATAAAATACCAGCTATCCATGGGTAGTGTGTTTATTAGGGGTATTTACTTTCTTCCTCGTTTTTGTCTTACATTGTTCACATAATCTATAATGAACATGTTTTATTTTTATTAGCAGATAATGATAAACTAAAGAAATAGATACTAAACTTAGAATTTCATCTGAATTCTTCTTTAACCCTGTCTCACTGCATTCAAAATTGGCCATTTGAATCATCAAATAAGAAGTAGGTACCTGAATGTGAAAGTAATTGGATTTCACAGAACTTTTTCCATGGGGCAATTGAATCATGACTGCGTAAAAAATGTCTTTAGAAAATTCATTCCAAAGTGTTTTTAAATCTGTACATTAGTCCTTTGACAAGCATGTATTTATTGTTCACCCTATACTCTACACTGTGCCATATCTTTTAAAAACAAAGATACAAACACATAGAATAAATGTTCTCTATCCTTAAAGAAGTTCTAGAAGAGAATTAAAAACTGATAAGTAAAACAATCGGAAGATAATACAAAAATGATTATCATTCTGTGCTAAATGAATATTGAAGTTCATAGAAGAGAATTGTGTAGTTCTGAAAGTTAACTATAGTATTTACTATGTATTCTCAAAGGTGTAACTTTTTAACCATTTTCCTTGCTCCTCCTTGCAAGAAACCTCCAGATTCTATCTGTACTACACATAGGTAGGAACAGGTTAGAGGACTTTCAGGCAATGTCCACATTAACTAAACTGTGAGCAAGATTGACAGAGCTGCAGGTAAACGTTGCCCAGCAATCACATTTAACAAGAAGAAGAATGGATAAATATCCTACAGTCTGTACCTTCCAAAAAAACATTAAACCAGGAGACAAAAGCCTTGAATTGTAGTCCTCGTTCTGCAGAGGGCTGGGCCATCTGTGTCTACCGTTTAACCTCCCTAGAACTGTTTCCTTAGCCATTACCCAAGGGAGCTAGAGGAGATGGTTGGCAAGGACCTTCCAGCCGTAACACTTCCACCCAGCCATGAAATCACAAAGAGACTGGAATACCCAGTATAGTAAGTAAAGCGAGAGGTGGCATCTTCAAACCAGAGACTGCTTGGCATTTATCATTTCCCCTTTCTCTTGCCATGACTGCCTAACTTCTTCATAGTGGTCTCTAACACATTTCCCCCTTCTTCACCCCCTACATGACTCTTATTTACCTGAAATCTTAGTCCCATCCTAACATTCTCAAAATCTTCTAATGGCCCGATCCTGTGACATTGTTCCTTGATTAAACAACAGCACTTAACCACTAGCGACTCTTGCCTCCTCCTTAAAATGTCACTCCCACACCTACAGCAATGCTTGGCATATAGTAGGTGCTCAATAACTATTTGTTAAGTGAATGACTGAATTAAGGAATATTTGTCAAATACATCCTCTGTTGTCAGGCCAACCAGTTTTAATTAGTCCCCCTAGGACTCTTGTTCCTTCTTAGTTGACTTTAGTGAAAAACAAGAAGGGAAGGAAAGTAATATTTATTAAGCATTTACTCTCTGTCAGGCACCATGCAGGGAAGGGTTAGAGCCAAGATTCAAACCCCAGCTGTCTAACCCTCTAACCCATAGATAGCACATTGGTTTCCAAAAGTATAGAGTTACAAATATTTGCAATAATATTACCTGTTATCAGGAGTTTCATTTGAACCAAACTTAAGAACTTCTGAGTATTGGAAATGAAGCAGATAACCTTCAAGTTTTCTCACCTCATACAGTTATTTGGTTGCAGAATGGAATAATCCCTTTAAAATTTCATGGTTTAAAGAAAAACAATATTTAAGTTTGACATGTAAAAGTGCCAATAACCTGAATAAATGGAAAGGTTTAGCTGTCTATTGGAAATCTACTTGCACTGGGCAATTTTAGGTGATCTTTGCCTGTCTTTGAAACATCAGTGATACTAAAAAATCTGCACAAGTCAGAAAATTAATTATATTTCAGTATGAAAGAGTACACAAGCATTATTAAATAAAAATAAAGGTTAGATTTGGGGGCTGTTTGAATTGCCTCCGTACCATCTTTGGCAGTGTTGAGCTAGTCTTGCTGACTGCTGGTACTTGGCAGAGGCTCCATGAAGTCTGCATATTGAAACAAGCCACCAAATTGTACATGTCGTTGTATTTGGTATTGAGCAGCTTCAAGAACAAAATAATATAAATGAAATGGTTATTCACACTTTTGTTTCTTAGGGAGGTGTCACACAAAATCACTCAGTGATTAAGTACCCAATAATGTGGGTTAGCAACATTTTACATGCAAAGCCTATCAGATGTAAGAAAGAAGCTGAGAATAACCTAATTTTATAAGGCGTGACCTGGTGGCAAGTGGTCTCTGAAAAGGTGACACTAGAAACGAAGGTTCATGGTCACTTTGAATGGTGTTGAGAAAACTGAGAGGGAAACCTGATTCTAAACATACAGATATTTCAATTTTCTCAAGATTGATTATGAAGTGTTTCAAAACTGAATTATTGTCAAGTTTTATATTTATACATTGTTTAAGAACTACTCTTCTCTAGAAATCCAACGTACACAGACTGGCATACACTCTCCCACTCATAAGAGATTTTGATGGACTGATGGACTGAATTGGAGGTCATTCCATTTCTTGAGAAATCATGAAATCATCCTGTTGACTTGCAGTGGACAGACCTAGAAAGGTCTGGAAACTCCTTTTTCTCTATATAAAATGAAATGAAAACATTTTGTTTCATCATTTTTTTCTCTGATAAAATTGGAATCATAGCTTGTAGAACCAAAAGACTGCTTTAATCCAACGTGATGATTTTCCCTGTAAGGAATCTGAGCAGATAATTGGTTGATAGGGTCATGTTGCTATTTAGCAATAGAACCAGATCCAGCCAGGATACAGACTTCCAGGCTCATAGTCCATGGGACTCTTATTAGACTGTTACTTTACCTCTTCAAACAAGGTAGCTGTTTAGAGTCCCGGCGTTTTAGGGTTACTAGACAGACCCACATCTCGCTCTAGAATGAGATCACTTGTTGATTCAATCAATAGTTTTCAAACTGTAACTATTGGAACTATTTAAAAACAGGTTTGCAAGATGCTTGTGCCCATCATTTTAGTATATGTTTAGTGTACATTTCTGTCTGAAGAACTCAGAATATAAGATCTAGCTTCTCTTTTAGAGTATTCTCAAAGAAAACAGTTCGTTAATCACACTTCATATTTGTATGGTGCTGATAGAAAATACCTTTGCTACCACCCCCATGCTTCTGCTGAATTCAGCTCCTTCATTTGCTCTCTGGAATCATTGATTTCAAACCTGCTCTCTCTGGAAAAGTGGACCCTTGACTGAAATAAATTCAGGTTCATGGTTTTCAAGCCCTGGTGCCTGCAGTCTATGGTGTCCTTTGCCACTGAGTGGTGCTTGTAGAGGCACAATTTGAAATGGAGGACCCTACTGCCTCAAGGGGAAGGAGAAGCCGGGTGTTCAATTTCTAATCTGGGGTAGAGAGGAGAGCCTCTCCTCCTCAGCTCACGTGCTCTCTCTCTTCCCCACTCTCTTTCTCCTCTCAACAGCCGACCTCTTGCCATTCCTCTCGTGTGTGTCCGTGCATGTGTGTGCTCACACGCTCTCTATCTCTTCCTCTCTGACAGTTTGGTTGTGTCTTCCTCTTTGTCTCCCTCTTTCTGTATATCTCTATTCGGAATGCAAATGAGTTATCCCAAGGCCATAGCTCCTGATTGCTCATTGGTCATTGACGGTTAAGGAAAAAAGTACCCGGGAAAGGCAAATTTTCCCTTGATGTCCACAACATGAGCTTCTTTTTTGCCTTTGATGCCTTGGTTTAATCTACCTAGAGTTTAGGTGTGCACTGATCACATGCTATAAAATAAGACCCCCATAACTCCTACAGCACAAACACATACACACACATGCACACACGCACATTGGTTCTTTTTTTTTTTTTTTTTTTTCTTCAGGTATATTTCAATATGTTTGTGTATAGATGCATTTGCTTAACTTAAATGGTAAGCAAATTTCAGTTATACTACAATATAACCTCCAGTAGGGTTTTTTTTTCTTTCACTTTTTGAGGTATAATTTAACACATTGGTTCTTAAAGCCCATAAAGACAGGCCATTTATTTAGTTCATTGCAGGTTTCCTAGTGTCTGGTTCAATGACTGTAGGTGCTCAATGAATTATGGTTGAATGAATAAGTAGCATTACTCATTTTATGCATACTTATTTCATAACCTGCACTGTCCATTATAATACCAGTAGCTACATTTGGCTATTGAGTACTTGAAATTTGGCTAGTTCAAATTTAGACATACTCTAAGTATAAAATATGCACCAGTTGTCCAAGACTTATTATGAAAAGGGATTATAAATATTACAATATCATTAATACATTATATTGATTACATAATGAAATGATACTATTTCAGATCTATTGGGCAAAGTAAAATATATTATTAAAATTAGTTTTACCTGTTTATTTTTACATATTTAATGTAGAAATTTAATTATATTTAAAATTACATATGTGATTCACATTTGTGGCTCAGATTATGTTTTTACTGGGCAGCATGGTGATAGACTCTGCAAAGAGAAAGGTCTATAGGCTTCTTCCCAAATTATTGGAATGTTAATCCTCTTTCTGTAGTGCCAGCTGGCCTTGTCACGGTTGATGATTCCCCCTATGTTTATCTTTTGGTCGTTAGCTGTTCTTAAGAGGAGCTTGTTTTTTAGGGGGAATGCTTTGTGGCCTAGGTTGTCCAAGTGTTTCTCCAGAGAGTTCATGTTTGCTCCTGTTGGACTGTCTAGAATGTCAAAGGCCCATGACAAAGGTTTATGTTAATTTATTGACTTGGTGGATCCTAGACTCTGAGTTTAGGGTAAGTTCAGACTCTACCTATGTGGGGCCCAGTCTTAGGCATTTAATGTTATTATTCCTTATTCACTGGGATCACAGTCTTTCAAGGGTCTCAGCTTCATCCCCAGGTCTCAGTCCCAATATCTGACCTTGCATGAGCAAATCTCTTGTCCCCTGTGCCTTTGTATGTGTGAAAATCAAGACTCTGCTCATATTGGGCTAGTAACACCCTCAGGGCTACAGCAACATCACCTTATGTTCCTAGAATTCTGGCTCTCAGGATCCCCTTGAATTCTGTTTCCTAGCGAGTACCCATTTTCTTTAGCTTAACTATACATTAAAATGAATTTTGTTTACCCAGCACCAATACATTTTATAGGGAGAAAGTTTCTGCACTCACCGAGTAAAGCATTTTTGTAAAACCTAAAATCTATTATAATGGCTGTATACAATTTCCTGCTCTTAGTAGATTGCATCCAGTTCTTCATTATGTAGAAAATGCTGCAGTGAACATCCTTACATGTACATTTTGCACATTTGTCTATCTTAAAGAGAATTCATATCTTTATCTTTTATAGATGAATTCCTAGAAATAAAATTGTTGAGTCAAAAGATATGACCACAAGGTAGCATCTTATTGAAAAAGGAACAGACACATTGATCAATATGGAGTCCAGAAATTGATGCATTTAAGTGTACCCAACTGCTTTTTGTCATAGCTGATAAAGCAACTCAATATAGGAGGGATAGTCTTTTTAAAAAAAACAGTGTTGGGACAACTGGCTAACCCTAGGTCAAAAAATAAACCTCAACCTAAACCTCACACCTTACCCAAAAATTAACTCAAAATGATTCATATATGTAAATGTAAAACCACAAAACTTGCTTCTTGATATTACTTTTGATTTATAGAATACTTTGTAGAGGTTTGGCATCTTTAAAATATTTTGTACTTCTGCCCAACACAGAAGAGTTTGTCTCTCTTCAGTTTAAGTGTTCTTTAATTGTCTTTTGTTAAGTTCTATAGTTTTCTACCTATGGGTCCTGCACGTTTTTTATCCAGTTTATTCTAAGCTACTTCATAGCTTATTGTTAAATCCGAAGACAATACGGTTTCCATTTTACCTTCTAACTAGCTTTTTCTCCTATGTGTGAATTTTGTTTGAATATTTATTGTGTAACTCACCCCCTTACCAATCTTTTTAATTCAAATATTTTTCAGTCAATTGTTTGTTGTTACTGTTATAAGAGGTAATACCATTAATGAGTTTTTAAAAATTTTCAAATCTATTTAAAATTTTCAAATCGAACTCACAGGTCATTAACTGACTTTATTTTAGTAATAATGAACTTTATTTTTAGAGAATTTTTAGATTTACTTAAAAATTACACCAAATGTATAGGTCATTCCCATATAACCCCCACCCACACACCTACACACATAATTTCCCCTATCATTAACATCTTACATTAGCGTAGTACATTTGTTATACTTGATGTACCAATATTGAAGCATTGCTACTGAGCAAAGTCTATAGTTGACATCATGGTTTGCAACTTTGTGCTGTACAGTTTTATAGGCTTTGACAAATGTATAATGTCATGTATGTGTCATTGCTGTATATTGCAGAACAATTTCACTGCCCTAAAAATGCCGTGTTCCACCATTTTAGCCTCTGATTGAATAATCATATTTTTCTTTGACATAATGATGCTATCCATAGACTTTCTAATAGTAAACCACCTTATATTAGTAGAAGAAAGCATATGATATGTAATTGTGTTTTTAAGATGTTTCTGGACTCGATTTGCAAGTGCCTTTTTAGGATTTCTTCAGCGATATTCACTATAGATATTTTAGTTTATTTTTGTCCATATTTGTCAAGTTTTGCTATAAAGCTAATTTGTATACTTAAAGGTATGGCAGAAGTAGGCCCTAATCTTCCTTTGGCCATTGAACATCTTGCATATTTAAGAGTTCTTTCACTATTCTACTTGCTTATTTCTCAATGCTTTCAGAATTGTCTATGTCCTTATATTCTAACAGCAGTACTTCGAACTGAAATCAGGGATGATATGGTAATATGGCCTAGAACAGAAGCCATTCCTGGCTTCCTTAGGAGGTATCGCTTCTGGTAAGGTCTAAGATGATACTGGCTTTTGTTGGTAGCCACACAATGGTGTTTACTTTTCTCAGTCTGGTAATCATCTAAAGCACTAAATAAGTCTTTCTCAATAACTTCTGCTTAGCCGACTGAAAACCCGTCCAGGTGGCAGATTGAATCCACTCACTGTCCTTTACACTAATTCATCTTATATTCCATGTAGTTAGATTCAGACCATTATTTTAGCTTATTTTTCTTCTTTATTGAATCCTGACCCTGTCATCCAATAGAGTTGCTGTCCTTGTCAATTTCATTCCATTTACAAATGGAACTTTTACTTGCTACACCTTCCTTTCCACCACTGACAAAAAAATATATTTTCGAATAGGCATGAAGATAGAGCCTCTGGCTAGGCACTAAAATCTCCATCCAGACGGGTATATATTCATTAATCAGCATAGTTGTGTTACATTCATTCAAACTATTACACATTTTAAAAATTCTTTCTTCAAACAACAACTTAACACTTACTGTTGGCCAAGCACTGTGATAGATAATAAGAACATAGCAGGTGATAAAACTTGTTTTCCCTGTAGAAGGATTCATGTTGAAAGAAATGGAAAAAATGAGATTAATCAATATGGCATTTGTTATAATAGGGAAGTTTAAAAAGGTTTATGCCAAAAATGATTTAAGGCAAAAGGGAGTAAATGAGAATTATTTTCTAAATCTCATTAATCTGAGTATATCTGGCCTATGGTAAAACTTTAATGTGCTACAGAGATCCCAATTTAGGAATGAAAGACATACATCCAGCTGCTGTGAGTACTGTCTATAGAGAATCCTCAGTTGTCACCTCCTTACATGGATGCCTCTGCTGAAGAGAGTCACCTTGACCATGGCATTGCCCCTGATCAGTGAGGGGATGTAAAGGTCTGGCCCCCTGGCCCAATTCATGACAACCCTTAAGGGTCATTCCAGTTTCAGAATGCTCTATAGGGTCAATTGAGGCTTCATTTATAGCCCAAGTTCTCTCTCTATTCATTGATGTTTTCTTCCCTTCCTTGTTCTCTCCCTCCCTTCCCTTCCAGAGCTGATGATCCCAAGACCACTCTCTAGAAGACAATTGCATGCTAAACTCAGTCTCAGAGTTGCTTCTGTGACATGGTCTTACTGAAGACCAGATCTAATGCGCACGTTTCTTCCCAGAGCTGGACAGGTTCTCAAAGCCGCTTATAGACCAGCATCAATTTTAGGTTTGTATCCTTTTAGCTTCATTAGGTTTTGAGTTCAGAGTTCAGAACCTCTGTAATTTACTTTGTGGATACTTGTAAGATAAAATACTTCAATAAATTCTCGGTAGTAGTGTTTAGTAAAAAGACAATGGAGAAAAAAATGATTTTCAGTTTTGAGTAATTGAATATATCAAGCTACAATAATATATATGCTCTGACAAAAGACTCATATTATAGAATCACTAAAAAGACTGGCAACCTAAAAGGGAAATGGTCAAAGGATCAGAGTAGGCCCTTCGCAAAATAGGATGAAATGTGCGAAAACATATGAAAAGGAGCATGACCTCGTGATTCACCAAGGAAATGTGAGTTAAAACCTTAAAGAAGTATTGCTGCATACTCACCAAAAAGGCTAAAAATTTTTAAATAAAATTTTATTGAGGTATATCATTCATATATGAACATACATAAACAAGAAGTGTAGAGTCAAAGTCGTGAACTTATAAAACAAACATGCATATCATCAAACAGCATTCCCATACATCACCCCACCACCAACAACACCTTGCCTTGTTGTAAAACTTTTACTACAAACTATAAAAGAGAATTGTCAAAATATTACTAACTAGAGCCCATATGTTTCATTTGGTGTATTTTTCTACCAATACACCCGATTATTAACATCAAATGTATTAGTATTACATATTTGTTATTGTTCATGAGAAATCATTCTCATATTTGTCCTATTAATCACAATCCATCTTCCACCACTGGATTCCCTGTGTTATACAGTTCCATATTTTGTACAATCCATTCAAAGTGTACACTCAGTGCCTCTCATTTTCATCACAGAGTTGTGCTGTCATCACCTCAGTCAATTTTAGAATATTTTCTTTACTCCAAAAGGAAAACTCCCATACCCCCTTATACCCCTTATAGTTGTCTCTTTGAATTGATATATCTTCTTTACCATTGCTGTAAAAATCTTACAATATTATTGTTAAATATGTCCATAAGATACATTAGTTGTAATTTTCTCATGTATCACCATATTCTTAATACTTTGTAAAAGAATATTTTAAACTTATACTATTAACCACAATCTTCATCCACCATCAAAATCATGATGTTATACAAACCCTGTATTATTCTTTAGTTTCCTTTCAAATGACGTTTACATCCACAGGCAACCCCTTTCAGCCACAATCTCATTTCTAAATCAGCAGTGTTAGTTGTACTCACTATAATGTGTTATCATCATCTCAATTCATTTCTATACTTTTATAATAAATTTTATTTTATTTATTTATTTATTTATTTTTTACTTAACAGTCCATATATAATTTAATATGAATATTTCTATAAATTAATTAGATTGAATAGTAACATTAAGAAAATGAACAGTAGGGGGAAGTG